>BOPP01000138.1:1269018-1280140 GCA_017312745.1 Gryllus bimaculatus
CGGAGTCCGGGCCGGCAACCGCGGCTGTGCATTCAACAGTTTGCCCGCCCGCACCGCGCGATCCGGGCGCCCAGCGACGTAGCGCCGCGACGCCGCGCGACGCGCCCGCGCACGAGCCCTTGTGGGACGCCCGAAGTCGCCGTCGTCGTCGTCGTGGTCGCCGCCGCGTCGCGCGTCCCGACGCAGCCCACTGCTCGCGGCCCACGCCGCCGACGAGCACTCGACTGCACCCGGGCTCGCTGTAGGTACCGCGCGCGCTCTTGTCCGGGCTGGGCGTCGCGGGGACTGATTGATTGAGTGGCCGGAGCGGGGGAGGCTGTTCACGTGTTGGGCGAGTTCGTGCTGAGTGGGTGGGTTGGATGATGGTGATTAGTTTGTTAGTCTGTGTCAAGTAAACTAATAATGGTTTGAACGAAGTAATATAATAATTCGTAACGACTTAATTACTAAATCTAATACTTAATCGTACCGCAACATAAACGATGAAATAATGGGATTGCCATTTGTCAAATTTCAAATGTGTGCCTGGAGAACTGAATAAGAACTGTTTCTTTAAACTAACTACAATAATGTCATTGTACATTATTTACAACAAACCGTCCCACATATGATTATTGATTTCTTTGTGCCGTTATAGTTTCTCAAGTACAAGATATTAACATAGCTAATCAGCCGAGTTTGCGATAGGAATACGAACAGAAATTTAAATATAAACATGTCATCGTTTTTGATGTCAAAACATTGAATTTTTATAAAAGTGTTTGAAAGGTGGTGTTGCTTTTCAAATTTTAACGCTGTACAATAAATATACTATAAATAAAATAAGATTATTGTAGCGTATTTCCCCCGTCAACATCAACTCAACAATCTTCAACCGCTTAACCTATCTTTTGCGCACTACCTTACTAACACCTGGTATCACAACATCGTTTGGAAAATAAGTGAGCATTGTTATGACGAGTGTTCCCTGAGAGAGATATCAATAAGAATAACAAGAAGAAAGTGAATATTTATTTTAATGTTTAATTTTTTGTTTTTGCGTGTAATTAAAGTTTGTAGTTGATCTTTTAATTCCCTTATATAGCTTTAAACAGAGATGAATTATTTTGGCGTAGTTTTTCATGTCTTCGCCATATTTCGTAAAAATACTGTCGTCAACATTTGTTTGGTGTGAGTGGTTTCAAAAATATTTTAAATGACATATTCTGTTCAAGAAAATATTTAACTATTTGTAATCTAGACGTTTATTATATTTAGTATTCGACGTGTTCATCTGATAAAAGACAATAAAATGTCCGTGTCACTTAGTTTAAAATGTTATTCTTAGAAATCACATTTCTACTTTAGTAATGTCTACGTTTCTGTGTATGACGCTTAGTAAAGGATGCTGCAAGAAAACATTTCAGATACTATGCAAATCCGACATGCCGACTCAAATGAAACTCATTCATATTCATTGCTGTTGTAAGTTGTTCGTCCAGATTTTGGTTCGCAAGAAATGAGAGAAACAGTACTATTCATTACTTACAAAGCATCTCTTAGCTCTTAAAAATTTAAACAGGCGCTGATATAATTTGACTCGAAATTATGCATTCACAAAATCGTATTCGCAATAATAATTTCTACAGGTTTGATGCAAAATAATACTATGCCCTACATAGTTTACATGTTTTTCTTTAAATATTACTGCTCTTAGGCAATTTTAAAATTTGTATTCAATTTGCATTTTTTGATAAGAAAAATGAATATGCATATATATTCATTTTTTTGGAGAGCAGATAAATTGTCTTCATTCGCCAATTGTTTGTACGGCTTCGGGCTTTAAATGAAAATTAATAATTGTAAATTCCAAATTGCTTTCATGTACTGAAACTAATAGATTTATTTAGTAACTAAGAAACAAAAATGACTGTTTTTTAAATATTGTTAATCTTGCGATTTTTAAAATTTATTTATGTTAAACTTTTACTCACCTTTCATCTATTTACAGTTAAAATAACGGGAATGGATTCTGGAACTCAAGAAAACGTGCGCAGATAATCTTTTTCCCCCTACGTCACAGTTTTTACTGTTTTTTTTGACAGAATAAATCTAAATCTATTAAAGTTTTTCAATTTGTTTTTACTAGAAGCTAATAGAACGTCCATATGTGGATATGCAAAAGTATCACATATACTAATTAATATAAAATAATTTAACCTCTGGTTTTTAAGCTTCTGGGTGGAGACGAATAGATTAAATCGTTTCTAATTCGCAGAGCACCGATAAACGATTGACATAGCCATGAGAGTAACTAAAAATAAGTGCTCATTTAAAGGTAGTATACAGGTTTGATATAATTAATTCAAATAGGAAGAATAATTTTTGCAAGACAGTATTATGACAAAGCATGCAATGGAAGAGAAATTTATAACATGAATCACCATGATGTTATTAAATTAATGTAGTAAAACTTTGATTGTTATGTAGTGGTATGGTAAACTCAACAATTATGACTTTACGTTTCTGACTACAATATTGTAGATTTTTGTGCGATAATAGGTAATAAAATTTCACTTCATAATAATAATTATTATTAATGAGATCCTAAGGCAAAAAGATAATTAGTGTAATAACTATTGTTTTCAAAGCCTCACCAAAGAACCCTGTACCTAGCAGCCGAAGGAATTACTTATTTTACAACTGTATGTACAAGAGATGCAGTTATTATGTTCAGAGAAATTCTTTAAGAATCGTGAACAATCTTTTTTTTCACCATATTTTTTAATAGTATTACGAACTAAATTTTTTTCGGAATGTTGTGCGTATATATTTTAGTTGAACCAAGTTTATTTGCTATGCGAAATTTAAATAGTATATAATTTTTTCTATGCTGAGAACTAATTTGTAGATTTTATAACTCGTTCCAACTATTAAAACTTTATCTTCACCCGCCATTCGTTTATTTTTGGTTATGTATTTTGGCAAAATATTGCCCTTAATTATCTTGCATTTGAAAAATATTGTTCTCAAATTCCAAACTCTACATTACTATTGGCACATTGTGCTGTGGTTTACGAACATCTTTTAAATGTACGTATATCACATAAGCATGTAACGAACTGCCGTTTACTTTTGCGATGTATTCGGAAATCCAACTAATTTCATTAAACAAACGAAGGTAAAGTGCACTGGTTGAAATATCATTCGTGAAACAATCTTAAAATGAAAGATCTTCCACTCTTTATTTTTATAAAGGAACGTTTTACTTAATATTTCGTAAATTTGTGTAAAAATAGTCTTATGAAGTAGACAAAATGTTTTCTTTCGATTCAATGTAAATCAAGAAACCTGTTTTACAGTTTTGAGCTAGCATCTGAAATATTTTCCTTAAAGTGATATTATGAGTTAGATTTCCCCTCAAGCGGAACACGATGTTCTTCTCTTTATGATCTAATCTCTTTCAAGATCTACATATTACAAGATACATAATTGTGATGTTTTAAACACGTTAAAAGAGAACTGTCAGTTATCTTTCACTAACTGGCAATTATGCTTATATATTGGTTTATATGGCCTGAAAATGTTTTCTTTTAGTTAATATTGGAACTACGGAAATATGTTTTGTTGGCTTCATTTGGGAAATGACTGGTCTTTTCCCTTTAAAGCCGGGGAAAACAAATAAAGCAGAATTGGCTTCCTGAATTCAATTTAATTAAATGCAGTACACGTTATCTACCGTTTGTATTTTTGTATTTTGGTGCTAATATTATGATACAGCGGTTTCTAAATCTGCCACACAGCAATTGACGTGTTTTTTTGTGAAATCTGTAGATATTTTTCCCCTTTTCTGACTTTTAACGTCTCCTCTACTTATCTCCGACATTATTGAGCCACACAGAACTTTAGTAATCTGCTGGTGAATAAAATAAGAAAAAAAAGAATCCCTGATCGAACCAACCCGACGACGCAACACGAAAGCTCACTTCGCGACCTCTCGCCCTTGATTCCCTGCCCCCCCCCCCGCGCGAATTCGTCACCGCCAGCGGCGATAAAACATCTGCGAAAGAAATAAAACTCGGGAAGGATGTTCCGTGTTCGGGCGCGGACTGCCTCACGGGCGTCGATCCGACGGTCTCTGACGCAGAGCGCGGGGAGTTGGCAGAGTCGGCTTTGATCCCACTGGGTTCTCCCTTCGGGTCTCTCTCCCGGGCCTCCCACTCCTCCCCTCTCCCCGCTTCCTAACGCCGCCTCCTCCCCTCACTACTTCCGCGCTTCTGCGTCAAGTTACGAACTCGTGGAACGGAAAATCCGAGAGGAAAAGTGATTCGTCACGCTATAAGTTGTGTAAAATCATTTTATTGGAAAGCAGATGAAGATATGTAAAATGTTTGTTCAAAACGCAATGCAATAGGTTGAGTTGTAATCATATTTTCTAGAATTGTACGAAGATGCTACGATAATTAACGGTGTGAAATAGAGAAAGGGTTTGTAATGGAGGAAAACATTAATAAACAGATTACCCTTATTTAGAAGTGTTTATGTGAAAGCGTATCGTCCAATCTGCGACATGAAGTGATTAAAACATTGCATTTACAAATTGAAATTCTTAAGCCATATTTTAATTATGTTATCACAAATATTTTTTTAAGAATCCTCTAAAAATTGGTATTTAATTGTGTGCAGAATATCGAGTGTTCATTGCTGGTAGAAACAAATACTCATGTCACAGTTATACTGAATATGAAAACAATTGACTACATTTTTACTGATCCCGTAATTTTATAAAAATTGATTGCTATGTGTTGAAGGTGTTTGTGACAGAATCGTTTCTACTTCTGTATTTTTGGCGCCATTTTTGATCTAGTTTCAACACAATATAATTTGTCTCGGTAAATGCATAAATAAAAATAATGTATCGAAAATATTTCGAATCAATCTTCTTTCAGTTTTTGAAATTCTGTATACATCCGATAGTACAACAAGGTCACATTTTCTCACAATATGATTAAAGATCTAATTTATACGTTATATTATTATAATTTTCTATCAACTCGTAAGAGTATTTCCAGTTCTGAAACTAATGTATGCTCATTTTGCGATATGAACACAGAAACCCAGGTTCCGCAAACAACAAACTAATTCAGTAGATGTGGAGACGTTTGAACATCGTTCCTAATGCATAAAATAATGTTGATTTTTTGCAATTATTCACACTTAATAGATGATAATTAAAATTGGACCTATGTCCTTTTAATTTTGAGCAAATATTCTATTAAGAAATAAAAAGATATTTGGAGTTGTTTTGCAATAGATATATTTTATGATCTGTAAGTTATTACAATTCCATTCAAAATCTCTCCAAAACTACGTGTATTTTCAAAAAAAGTGTTTATACCATAATTTAAACATTCAATGTTTAAAAACATATACCATAATGCAATAATTTATATCATCATTAGTGTAATTGCAGGAAAACTCAGAAGAAATTGTAAATTTTGCAATTTTTGAAAATTTAGAGTCTTTTTTTAACTTGGCCCTACTCTATTTTCATGGGATCGTGTTTCGTAATTGGAACAAAACTATTATAAAATATTTTATTGTTAAGAATTTTTTTAAATATCATAGTGCCTTAATGTAAGAACCCATCAAAAGTAAAGTCTATTTCAGATTCAAGGGGCTGAGATATCACACAGATAGACAAGAGAATATCAGTTTTGGTAAAAATCCTGGGCGCTTGTTTACGGTTTACCACAGACGGACATCTGTAGTAAAACTCCTTTTTTGGTGTCGAGGATTCAAAATCCGTAGATTCTGAATACATACGAATTTGATAAAGTCATTTACTATATGTTGGAGCAAAATACCATTGAATTAACTTTTACAATATCATAGAGCAACAAAATAAGCTTAAGTAACACTGTGGTAAATTTAAATTAAAGCAATTAATGATATATTATGGAACGATTGTGTAATTTAGACACATAAAATGAAAGACTTATCCCCTTTTCTTTTTCGACAATGTTCGTATATTTCAGAAGAATGTTTTTTTTTGTCGTATTAATATGTTACACTAAGGTTTTCGTAATTACATAATTTTCGTAATTGGGCAGAATCTGGTGTAAAACAATGGTTTTCCGTTTATTCTGAATTCTTACTTTCCTCCTATTTTGAATTGAAATTGTGTATTTTCCAATTACATTCTTGTTTTTTTTGTTTATTTGGGTTACCTATTTTAATTTTTGGATTAAACGTAACATGCTTTTGTTATCACCCATTTATGTATTAATTTTGTATTCACTATATTTTTGTTTATTTTTTTATTTATGTTAGTTTTAACTTTTGACATCTGATTATTGCAAGTTTTTCATTACCTATATTCTGAACAACCTCCCCAAAATTTTATTTAATTTCCAAACTGTACTATATACATATTTTTTACATCTGATGGTGTGAAAGGAAATTTCGCGAAGCATTCTTATGTGAGAAATTATTTTTTTTTTGAAATGTATGATCCTTTATTATAGGAAAAGAGAAAATAATACATGTTAATCTATGTCTAAATTTAAATTCCTATGATGTAAGTTAGACACAAGCATGTCTCCAAGTCATAGTATTTTTGTGTCAAAATATTTTAAGTTTGATCTTTAAATTCTCCTCAAGTCATTATCAATGACACATATACTTTAATGCAGGAAGTGTATTATATGCAGCAACTGAATACGACTTAAACATTTTAAAATTTTTTATGGTGTCTCTGTTTGTACACATTTTAAAATAACTTGCTTGGGTCTACCGAGGAAAAACAATATTTTACCTGGAAAGAGACTGGTTTGTTAGAATATAAATAATGCTTATTATTTTCAGGCCCAAAAATATTCACAAAGTCAATTAAAAAGTGAGCAGGTAGTATATATTTTGTACAGTGTCGGATTTTCAACGGAACTACTAGATATACGCTGGAAAAAAATTAAACGTTCCATCCCCAGGACTAAGTGTAGGAATATTAGATTTCTTCCACTCACCAGTGAGCATTTCCCCTACATTTCCAGTGTGATATCCGTCAAACTCCCGGACTACTAGTTATTTGGGTAAAATGGCAAACATGTCGATATTTGTTTCCTAGCTCTCTGAAGATACTATTCAACTATCCACAAATAATGAGTAAGCTGTTTGTTTTTTCTCGCCGACAAAAAACTCCGTTAGTGCATAGCAATTCACTTCGGATTCCCAACAGAAGTGTGTTTATAAACTGTAGGTCAAAATAAAACGAAATAAGAAATATTCTTGTTACAAAATCTATTCATAGAATGTGCTGTGGTACAAAGATAATCTTGTGGATTAAGTAATACATTTTCAGATGTTTTTGATCTAACAATCATATCATTAGTGAAATAGGAGGCAAATAAGTAGATTATGCAACCCGCTGTACTGATGTGTATGAAGGCATCCTCCACCTGTATTTTTACAGGCGCAGCGCTTTCGGTATGAAGCTATTCCGAAGCATTCCTGAAATTCATAACCAGTTTGTTCAATACTAGATTAGCACTCCAGTGATCGCGAGGTTTGAAGTAGCTCCATTAACCGCCCCTCATAAATATTTTCTTGTATTTTCTAAACATTATTTACAAACAAAAGTTTATGTCGATTTTAGATGAAATCATAATCAAATCTTAAAACCCATTAGCTGTAAAAATGTTAGTAGTGTTGTAATCGACGAAAATGATCATGATACTTTGGCCAAAAATAACAAAAATGTATATGTGAAAACATGGTTGCTTCATAGTTCTTCAATTATTAGTACTCTGACATTTATTTGTTATTTTATTGTATTTATATACTCTTTGTGTTTTTTGTGATTTGATTTTTAATGCTGGCCGATTTTTATTATCAATGATGATGGTTGTTGTGTCTTCCAATTTTAAAATGTACCCATTTTATTTATCTTTATATATTTCTCTTCAGAGGTATATGGTGTTGGGTGTATGGTGTAATGGGATTAAATACAAAAAGTACTTTAAGAACAAAAAACAATGACTGGCCAATAAAAAATTACTTTAAATCAATGGTATAAAATGATATTAAAAACTCAAAAAATGATGAGACTGATGGCGTATAATGATGCAACGATTGAATGGCAAGTACAAAATTGCTATGAAATTTCGTTTGCTGTAATACTATCTACCGTACTGCTTAGAGTGATTATTTGTTCAAATAAATGAAAAAGAAAAGAATATTGCAACACTTGAAATAATTGCGCAAATCATTTGCGTACGCATATCCCCTTCGAAACCAAACTACGTTTTAAAGTACGCGATAATTGATGCATTGAGCACGATAATTGATTTTTAGTTCTCTATTTCAAACTTTTATCTGCATACACGTTTCTTCAGCTGACGACCAAACTTTCTCGTAGCCTGGAGAAATACTTCTAAAGAACATCCTTTCCGATTCTCAAAGCAATTCTGGAAATTCTCGTTTTCCTTGGTTGATCTGTGTTTGTTGCGCGCCAGCTTCAGCCACCTCCGGCTGGAAAAGAAACGAGCTCAGCTTTTTTTCCTCCCCCCCCTCTCTCTCTCTGTCTCTCTCTCCAACGGGAGCAGGGAAAGGCGAGGATTGAGATAAATATCGGTCCATTTACTTCCATTACCAGCAATTCCTTTGTGAGGAAACTCTTTCCCGAAATTACGTTCAACTGACATTATACGTCATGACGATTCATATTTGAGATAATTCATACGAGGGCTTCTTTTCCCAAAGCTTTTACTCAGCGACGAGTAATGGATCGTCGGCTGGAAAACACGCAAAGAGCACATGAGGGCTGCACAAATTGTTTTTTCCTTCTAATGAATACGAAAAATCTGTGATGTATTCACCAGCTGAAAGCTTAAGATTTGTAGGTGTTTTTTTTTTTTTTTATTTTTATTTTGTAATTGAAAGGTGTGGTCAATTGTTAAATTGTGTAGACTATGTGTTCGGTTCTTCTTTTCTCATTAACAATTATTCAGCAATTGTCTGATTCGTGCTTTTAGAATATTTGATATTGCTCAATGCGAATATTTGAATAAACCCAAAATTAATACAACCATTTTGCTGAATTTATATGCTGTGATTTTGAAACATTAGCTCACAAAGTTCTAAATTCGTTTTGGAATAAGATCTTGGTTTCTTAGAGGAAGAACATTAAACATTAAGCTAACGTTCAAACATCTACTAATCTTAATTGAGTTAAATATTACATGTTACATTTGTACTTACTTAAAATGTTTCGCAGATGAAAACAAAAATATCCTAATATAAAAATGCAGGTTGATAAAATGAATTTTTAAAGTGCGCATTTGGGTTATTTTTTTGGTCAACAATAATGTAATCATACACTTCCATGACTTAGTAATTTTGAGTAACACTTGTTAACCTAAGATACTGTTTATTAAGTTTTGTCCCCGTATCCGGAAATAAAAAAGTAGCATCGTAGTGTCTTTGCTGCAAGCGATTGAAGGATACGGAAGTCCATAATTTTTATGTACTTGAAAAATAATATTAATAAATAAATATGTGATAATTCTGGTGTGTCCGTGTTTTCTCGGTGTCCGGCAATGTGTTCAAATTGAAAATGTATACATAATTAATGACTTTTCTCATTTTTGACAGAGAACAAACATAGCATTCCTAATGTCAATCTTACAAAAATGAATGCATATAAAAACTTAATATTCACGCAATCAAGATTTTTAATGTAGTGGGTCTTCTTTAATAACAACGTAAGCATGCACAATAGTTGCAGTCACCTTCCAGAACAGAAAGTAATTTTATTATTTTCTAAGATCGTTGAAGTTTGATTCATTGTGAAATTTTGAGACTGCGGATTGTGGTCAGTGCATTTTGATTGATAAAAATTCAAAGTCATTAGTAAAAATATTGTTTTTATTTAATTTATTAATACTCCTTGACATGTGAATGCAGTTTGAAATACGATAAACACTCATATTACTGTAAAGGTTTTGTAATGGGCAGTAAACATATCACACTCTAGTAGTCATTAATTTGTGACTGACAATCCGGCATTACACAACTAGATGTAACTATCGTTGCTAACGGAATGTTATTCGTTTGGTGAATTTTTAGGTGTCCGTCATTCGTTAATCTCTGAGATGTTTAGTGATAATTATTTAAAGTTTTTATGTGAAATGCATTACACTACGTTGTAGGAAAAGCACAGTGATATAAATATTGTAGGTTGTGTTTTTAATAAATCCCGCACTTGAGGTATTTGCAAGTGGGCTTTTGCAAAATATATGCTACCACTCAAATTCGTATCACTCATCATTTATTCATTATTAATTTCATCTTATATGTAAATGTCTCTGCTTTTTAATTGAACTTACACACCATGTCTTAATTTAACTTTATTCAAGAATTGAGTCACGTACAGTTTCATTTGTAATAATTCTCTATTGCTAGTATATCAACATGATATAGTAGCAATACATATTTTTATATATGTTCTGATAAGAAGGTGGTGTTACAAAAAAATGTTGAATGACACCAAGTCGATATAACTAGCTTGTCTGATAATATAAACCTCGGCCGTTATATCCATTTGCAAACTTGAACCACATCAGTTATTGTATCCGTATTGGCCTAACGACATTAATAACCAAAACCATAACTCATAACTCATCGTGCGTCGCAGCGGCAGATGTCGGAGAAGCTTTATCCAATAAAGCCAAAAAAAAATGACTTTCCTCCGATTGTTGAAAATCCATTCTCATTAATTTTGTTTTCCGTTCCGAATAAAGAACCTACCATGTAGTGACACGCAGATGTACACGACTACTATCTTTGCAACAGCGTTAGAGAAGCTCTCAGATATTCAGCGCCTTCCGTAACACAAAATTGCCCCGCAGGCTGACACGCCCCGCCGCCGCCAGCGTCGTATCTTGGCCTGCACTAAACCGCTCACACTTCTGCGGGAGAGGAGCCTGCAGCGCACAGCGCTCCCGCAGGCGCCCTGACACGTCACGCATTGCCCTTGTTTGCTTTCAATTACGACTCGCGCGGCGTTATTCCCGGGGACACATGCACGTTCTGTACGTGACACCGCTCCCGGTCGCCCTGCCTCCCCGCCAACCCCCACCTCACC
>BOPP01000138.1:1280153-1342018 GCA_017312745.1 Gryllus bimaculatus
ATCCATCCCCGCCCCTGCCCCTGTTCGATATATGTTGGATTTATGATCGACCGCAATGAATGGGAGGTTTGGAGTTTTCCATGCCTTATGCGCCATTGGACCTCCGTAGCGTCCAGGTGTTTTATTTCTGGGACGTGATTTGTATGATTAAGCTCGTGGATGGCGTTGAACGCTCGGTGATATGTGGGCGTGGTAGCCAACGTAGTGAGATGGTTTAATAACGTGCGCTGAATGTCTTAGGTTGAGATTTTTTTAGTCAAAAAACAGTAAAAATTGTATGTGACGTATGGGAGAGAAGATTATCTGCGCACGTTTTCTTGAGTGCCAGAATTCCTTCCCATCATTTAAATTATAAATAGTTGAAAGATGAGTAAATTTAAAGATAAGTAAATAAAATTTAAAAAGCAATAAAAAATTTAAAAAGCGCGAGATTAGCGACTTTTGAAAAACTAGACATTTTTGTTCCCAAGTTATAGAAAACGAACGGCAGAATTTGCGACGGTAAACGAACTTCAGACTTTATTTTCTGCATTGCTAACAAAATAGTAACCCACCCTTACGTCTACTCCAGTCAATACAAGCAAAAGGAGAGTTCAACTAAACGTGCGAGTAGTGAAGCTATATTTACGCCCCCAAGCAAAAGAATGGGCTATCTCAGCATTTGTTCAATGTTTCAGGGAAACTGGACAAAAACCTCATTGAGATGTGGGTTATTGACTCGGAAGCTGAAGTACATAAAAGTCTTTTTAAAAAATTTAATACAAATGTAAACTAATTCATTATAATGTATATTATATAAACTAATTCTCACGTTAGATACGAGCCTTTTTCAATTTCAGTAATCTAGTTAAATTGCACTGTTTATGCCAATGAACTTAGCTGAGAAAAAATATTTCTTCCTCTCCGTGTCGTCATTTAAATATTTCTTTTCCAGTCGTGAGTTTTATGTGTGACATGACTCTCGTGTTTGCATCAAATTTTAATTGGCTCCCTACAACAACCAAAAATATATTAATATAAAGTACGCGAATAGTATTCGTATTGAGACCTAGGATTACCACTAATTCTAGTTTAGATTGTTTGGCTCGAAACAAATACCCATCTTTTTTCAAAACACTTTCCTTTTTAGTGTGATATTACAAACTTAGAATGATGTTTTTGCGATGAACTCACATTTTTCATTTACAATTTTTCCTCGTGTCCTATGAGCGGATTTTTTAAAATCTAAACAAAATACGTTTGAAAATTAAAAATATAAATCCGAAAAATTGAAAATTACAAAATGCCTAAAATATTAAAAAGTACTCATATTTTATGAATAAAGAATTGACTATCATTTGAATACATTAACATTTTCAATATATTATTGTGTTATTTAAAAAAAACATTATGTTTAAACAAAAAATACATATATTTTACCATGCCATTACATTTGTTGGACTTATTTTAATGTGAAAAGGAGATACTTTTTCGGAGATTTATAATAAGATCGCAGAAATCTTTAAAAACATACAATTTTGTGTGACAAATAGTGCATGTGTTTTTCTGTAAATTGTCATGAACATGTTTTATATAGACTCAACAATGTAAAACATGTCTACGGTGGTACCTAGTGATAAAGAATGGAAGATGGTAAAATAAGTCATGATTCAGATGACGGTTCAGGAGAAAAACAGAGTAAATTGTCATTACGTAAAAATACAATTGGCCGAGTCATTTGAGAGAAGGGAAGAATATTTAATACCTACACTAATTACAACACAGTAAGCAATATGGGGTATTAGGGTACACGACAAACAAAATAGGCCGAATAGTTACTATTCACAGGGACCTAAAGGTACGTATTAAACTAATTTAAAAACAATTAGCAATGAAATTATGCCCAAGACTTACGTCGAATTGAGGCCTTCTGGGCTCTTTAACAGTAGCATAGTAACTATCTAGTAGTTATCGAAGTATGTTCCGAAATCTTTGTTCACTTGTATTTAAATTCTTATTAAGAATTTGGTTAATTTATTCAGTCTACAATATACGATATACCGCAACCGATATCGTTTACCGCAAATATAAAATCTTAAATGTGAGTATTTCTTCGCAGATCTGTTGACGACGGTTATATAATCGAAAGCTTATTGACATTCACACGAAAATAAAAACAATGGTGAAGACATTGGCAATTGGCATTAATGTTTGCAACAATGTACACATGTTATGATAAAGACTCTTGTCTAGTAGTCATCGTCATTGATCCTTGTCTGGCTCGCGCGATCCCTGGCAATATTGCTGGAACCATTTCACGATAGATCGTGGTGACGATGTCGTTGGATTTGTGGAACTTACGTTCCTGCCTATAGTAGGTGTAATGCCTTTGGGGAATATCGGTTGAACGGTGATCCGCTCTTGTGCTTTGCGTGTGAATCAGTTGCACGCCACTCACATCGGGAGATGGTTCGTAATTAACATGATCTTGTGTTTCCTCTAAATATTCCAACAAGAGATGAGTGTCAATTTTTAAATTAATTTAAATACCGACCGACAGTCATGATTATTGTTACAATATCTGAGTTTATTTTCGATACCTTAAACTTTCCTTTTCGGGTTTTACATATGTGTTGATATAACTAATCCATAACGCAATGAAAGTGTGAAATATTAATTCCGTAAATAAGTATATTGCTTGCAAACAGGGAACAGTTGCGAAATAGCTTTGATTACTATTACTTTGAGCCCAATTTATTTGACAAATACCCTACGAAAATTGTACTTTAATGAGAGTTTTAGGTAAAATTTTCGTATAACAATGGTGTGAAAGTGAAATAATGATTATATTCAGTAATTTTCAATTAATTACGATTCATTTAATGAAAATTTATTAGTTATAGATTTTGTTAAAATTCTGGAAATTATTCTGTTGAGATTTGTTCTAATAATAATAAGAAAATGGTTGTGTTTGCATATATTTTGTGAATTTTAGAAAGAACATCATGTTTTGATGCAACTAAAGGAAAAATGTCATCTTATAATATTTAAACACTTGATACTCTATTTTTTAGTTGATACTTTGTGTTCAAGAAGATAGATACTGTTGGTAAACATCAAGAAAATCATGTGAGCTTTCGTCACATTCTTGGAGAACACCCAAAAAATGTGATAATGTTTAGAGGCAACCAGAAACCGCGTCATATCACGTGAGTTTCAAACGTGGAAACATCAACTTTAAACGCGCATCGTAACACAATTTCGGACTAATAAATGGTGATGACCATTTCTATGCAATATGCGTTCCGAAATGAGTGCATGTTGATATTATTTTCAAGAGCACATTATTCACGCGCGCACGTGCAGCGTTGCGGCAGGGTACGCAACGCTCAAAGTAAAATCTCCAGGCACATTTTGTTGTTGTTTTTTTTCACTTCCATCATCGTTCCCACGAGCCAGCGGCCGAGAGCGGCCGTGTTGTCGAGGCGATTTTAATGAAACAAACAACCCCGGGCGACAGCTCGCGCGCGGATTTATGGGGGCGTGTATGGCGAAAGGGCGCGTCTCTCTGACACGCGCGCGCGCGCATTAACATATTTAAGGGGGCGGGGCCGAGGCGGAGGGCGCGCGTGTGGTCCGGCGGACGCGACGCAGTGCGCGCGCGGCTTTGAGCTCGCCTGAACGCCCGTCCGGAGCCCCGAGGACGCGCCGCCACTCGCGCGAGCGGCGACGGCGACCTCCTCCCAGCGCCGCTGGCAGACATGTTCGGCGGGAAGAAGAAAGGTGAGTGCGCAGCTCGGGCCCTTGCAACTCGCCGTCGAAGCAGGGGGCAAAGCTCGAAGGTGCTACTTTAGGAGGCGCTGGTGTAGCCAGTGCTAGTCTAGGAGGCGCTGGTTTCGCCAGTGCTACTCCAGCAGGCGCTGGTGTCGTCAGGTACAGCTACAGGTTAGGCTCGCCAACGTCTCCACGTTTTTTTTCTAATTTGTGAGAAACAAGAAAAGTGTCTTTCAAATGTTCAATTATTCATAATATACACATATAAGAAACCCGTGAATAAAGCGCGAACATCGGCGCTATGTTTTCTAACATAATGAGGCTGCTTGCGGCCCGCGAACTCAAAAAGCAGCCACGCACGTTTTATGTAGCGTTGGCAGCAGTTCGTGTTTTAGTTCCTGTAAGAAGGTGCTGCAGCAGAACGCGCCACCGTATTTGTTTCCGCCACGTTATATGGGAGTTGTAAGGCCCTGGCGCAGCTGGACCGCTGGCTGAAGTGGTCTACGTCCTATACTCTCTTGGATTGGTTCGTGGACGTGAAAGCGTAACGTTTCTCCACTGTAATTTTTAGTAATCAGTCATTCTTACGAGGCATGCGTATGGCGTTCAGAGTAGTCAAGTATTTTATCCGTATGGGTGATTGGTGTGAATTTATGCGTATTAGTATTGCATTCCATATTCCTGGTTTAATTATTATAAGATTTATTTGTACGGTGTGTGGGATTTCTCAATAAAGTGTAATAATTTAAATTACCCTTCGAATAATTTTATGAGAAATAGTAGTTTGTTCGAAAGACGAGTTCGAATATTGATGGTTAATAAGTACAGAATACAATCAGAGGTGAATTACGAAGGAGATGGTGAATTATCATTTGTGATATTTCGAGCGTTTTTTTCTTCATTAAACATACGTATGAACCAACAATTACACTCTTTGCCGCGGCAAGATAGTTATAAAATTACGATCAGCGTCATCCCTTACTGGTAGTTTCATAAATTGGTTCTCTCAAGGAAAATAACATTGATACATTGCCTAAGTTGCAAGAAGGGAATATCAGGATTTATAGCCTATGACCTGACCTATTGCCTGTAAATCCGACACCTATTTATTCTCCTCCACTTTCCTAAATGCATCCTTCCTTTCCCGGCGCTTCCCCTTCGTCCGCAGCTTCCTTGTTGTTGTTTTTTCGGATGGCGGGGGAGGGGAGTGAAGGGAGGGGGGGTGAGCGCGCCGGCGGACTCGTGCATTGGAAGAACTCTCGACTCGAGTGTCCGACCAAGGCGTTTGTGTCCAAGGGAAGAGGATTCGATTCGCGAGAGCGTCCTTTATTGCCTGGCGCAGGCGGGATTAGACTGGCAGCGTTATTGCGTTCTTGAACTTCTTTGCCCAGCCGTCTGTCAAGCCGACCTGCTTCATAGATGCTTCCCTTTAATTTAATCATCTTTCTATGTGTATGTGTAGTCGCTCGGTTATATTAATTTTGAAATTCAGAGACGTTCTTAGACTCTGGTAGATAACCTGATAGGTGTTGGTTTTATTATGACGTCAATTTTTTTTACTATTTGCTAGAAGGCTCCTACCCGCGCTTAGTGGCTTTCAAAAGAGATTATGCATTATTTATACTGTTACTCTGTTGCGGACTTATATATATATATATATGTGTGTGTGCGTGCGTGCGTGCGTGAGTGTGAGTGTGAGTGTGAGTGTGAGTGTGAGTGTGAGTGTGTGTGTGTATATATTCAGACTATTTTTGTGTCCTTCACTTTTTCTCTTGAATGTTATCTGGGTATCATTAAAATAACTTAATAAATAAAATTATGGATCTAGATTTTTTCAAGTTGCTTAAAATTATTTTTATAAAGCTGTTTATTGAACACACGATACACACAAGTTCAAAATTGCGTTTTCGACATCAATATAAACCTCTATTCCCGTGAAAACGTCGAAGCGTCCCCATGGGAACGATTTTACGCTTGTGGTAGAGAATCTTCTCCATCGACTGACGGTAATTAACCCAGTCAGGAGGAAGGAGAAGTATACGAAACATCTGTCACGTTTAATCTTCGTTTTCCTGGCAGCAGTTCCACTAACTTCTAAACGAGAGTTAATCTTCCGGACGAGGTGCACCGAGTGGATTTTCAAGCTATCGCAGCCTCGGTGGGTTAATTGCTTCCGGGGAAAAGAGAGAGACTCTTGTTCCGTCTTTACTTTGTTGAGCTCTTCGGAAATGGTGAACAAAAGATGTAGAAGAATGTAGGTAGTAATGAGATTATAATGGGAAGCTAAGAGCCGAAGGACTGTCTGAAATGACGTGATAGTGGAATGAATGCGTTTCTTGTTCGTTCGCGGAAATAAAACATTCATTATTAATGTCTTAATAGTACAGTATTTGGCTACATTTTAAGGCTCAAGGACTATGCAGACGAGGTGTTAGAACACACTTAACAACAAATTTCTAATGTTGAAAACCCGACTGGCATCTGAATAGTTTACAAGGCGTTCTGAATGATTAGTCAATTTAGCATTGTTTCATGAATCTTCTTTCCGTTAGTATCCGACATAGACTGTCTTTTTTGTGTATTTTTTTGCAAATAATACCAAATAGTGCATTGAGAAAGGAAGAAATTTACCTAATTTCTTTTAAATATAATTTTCATTCTACTCGTATTTTAAGGACATTTCTATTCTTTTCAGTTTATGTACGAGTACTACTTTCCCCGCCATTTATTATCATTATTATTATTATTATTATTATAAACTAACATTTTCATTCAGAATTACATTGTCTCTGTTACTGTAAAGTGTCAATTATTTGCTATTTTTTATGATTCTCTCTATTTCTTTTATTTAATGCATTTGGTGGAAATATAATTCTTGAACCTGCATCATCAGGAGAGGTGTCTCAGTGCATCAACTGATGTCACTGCAGTGCCTCATGTGGTCCAAGGATCGAGTCCCGAGAGTGTCAAGGCTTTCGAGACTAGCTTATCAGCTAGGTCGAATTCAGTCGCTGTCAGGAGAATAATTCTAGAGGCCGGCTGCTCTGATCGGTAGTTTTCCGTGGTTTCTCCGATCATCACCAGAGAATGCCAGAGCAGTCCTCTAACTAACGGGTCACGGACCCCGCGCGATCTTTCCTTCCTCTTTCTTATCCTATCCTCACTCCGTACACATTCTTACGCGAACATGGGCTACACTACCAGAGGGAGATTGGTCGAGAGCTAAGAGCTTGTCCCGACTGAGGCTTTGCCCCGCTGGTGGGAGATACCTGATTTAGGAAACTCCGCTAGCCGACGGTAGGTCGCCAACCCGCCATCCCGCGGGAGATCACTGCCGCTCCCCGAGGAAAAACATTCACTCTTCTTACGGGAATAATACCCTCTTTAGATGAGGCACCCAGAATCGCCAACAACCATCTAATGAAATCGAACCTGCATATATGTGTAGCCCTTGGAATTTAAGATAAAACAATTATTTTCTAAAACGTGAATTCACCGTAACACAATATTACGAGTAAGTGCCCTAATAAATTGATAACAGAGTAAATGGAATTTCTGCGCACTTTCAAACAAATATTTCACATTGCTGTTTTGAGGGCTCTAAACCTTGTATAAAACTTTTTCCTGGCATAGAATCCTCTACATACAACACAGATAGGTGGATGTTCGTTAGCACATTACTTGCAAACTGGTACAGTCAGTAAATTTTCGCTGTTTTTAGCGACACACGTATTGACGTATTGGAGAGACCTTTTTCATACATGTACGTCAGGAACGGAAACGATATAAAATCAATAGCATTATATTTCCCACATTGAGAGCGGAATTCCACGAAAACGGAATAATCCATTTCCGGAACTCTCAGAGATATACTACTATAAACGACGAGTATCATAGCGGCTCAACAGAGCTAAACTGGACTTAAACTGGCTCAACTTATCACCGAAAACCCATTCCAGAAATCGCCTTAGCACTTACAGTCATTCGTAGATCGACCGTCTCCCTTTCTCTTTCCCGCACTTCTCTCTCTCTCTCTCTCCACTCCCTCCCTCCTCCGTTCCCTCCCTCCCTCCCCTCCCTCCCTCCCTCCCTCCTCCCTCCCTCCCCCCTCCCTCCCTCCCTCCCCTCCCTCCTCTACACACAATTCTCTCTCTTCTTTTCCTCCTCATATTCCCCCTCCATTTTATTCTCGCACCATCTCCCTCCCCACCCCTACCCTGTCCTTCCCCTCCCTCCTTTGCTCCCGCAACTCCCTTCTCTTTACACACACGTTACTTCCACCCTCCCCCTCCACTCCCTCCCTCACACCACTCCCTCCCTCTCCCTTCCTCACGGTGCTTTACAGCTGCGCAATGACGCACGGTAGCTTCTCTCTCTCGAGACGGCAGCACGCAACGCCCTTCCCGGGGCTTCCCCTTCTTCCATCCAACCCACCCTCCCACCATCCTCCCACCTGCCCGCGTCTCGAACGCCTGCCTACCTGGCCGCTGCAGGTCATAAATGAGAAATATAAAACCGAATGCATATTCTCTGGAATTACTTCTGGTGCGCGCGGTTCCTTTTACGGCAACGAGTATTGCTCTCTCTCCTGACGGGGTAGGGGACCGGACGCCCTAATAAAATTCAACTAGCGACGCCGCGGATCTTCGTGTTGCCGGATTTGCATTTAAAATGGGAACAGGAACTTACACTTTCCAGATTTTTCGGGTGGGATTGCTGTGGGTTTTGGGTTAATCTTCCATGCTTTCATAGGAAAGAGTAGCTTGAATCGTGGTTGGCAATGTTAACGACTTGGTTCATTCTTGAGTGTCTTAGTCTCTATTTATGTAGGTGTTTGATATTTTATGTCTTTTAGAAAGTAATCTGGTGGTTATAGAAAAAAAATAATTTATAAACACTTCACTATTATTTCAACTTCTAGTGGTCAATATCGTAATAATATTGCAGTCAATTGTGTATATGTTATTGGAAGTTTGTTTCACTTTTCTTTAATTTAGTGTTCATCAATTTAATTAAACAATTTCAATTAAAACTCATTGGATTTCATTAAATTATGATTAAAAACGGTGCGATATACTGCAGACTCTTCGCGATATCTTAAATTTCATAATTGTGTGTGATATTTAGGATTAAACCTGTCCAACTTCAAATTGAGACCAAACACATTCAAAGTGGGACAAAACTCCATCTAATTAAAACTAATGCACATTGTATTAAAATTAATAACGCAAATAAATGTATGAATGTAAAGTACTAACATATTTTATTCAGTAGAAGGTTCTTAACAAAGCACTGAAACACATGAACACGTGAGTAATTATATTTACATATATAAGTACCAACATAGCAATGACTATTATATTTAAATCATCTCGAATAAATCTCCGAAAACGAGCACGAGCACAACTTTTGCACAATTGTTAATATTTGTTGCATCAGTATTATTATTAAGAATATTTTCCAACTCACGAAGTGGAAATTGGGTTTGAGAGAGGCTCTAATCTTGCTGTTTCTTCGTCAGATAAAATTCGTGGCAAGTACTTCGAGACGTCTTCCTTCACGGAAGATTTACATCTTATTCAAGGGATTTCAATGGGATTGAGTGTAGGGCTTATGTTACCTTAAGAAGTAATGATTACTAAATTCATCTTCTAAAATTGATTGTTCTCTATTATAATGACAGAACTCTTCGTCCCCAAGTACTACAATAGGTGGTTGGAACATGTTTTCCGCAGTCTGCAGGTTCGCCGTCTGCATACTAAAGTTATTTGCATTTTCTTTCTTGAATGCACCTATGCCTATTTCGTGATGCATTAAACCAAAGTTACTATGCATCCTACATAGGGGGCGATAAAACCGTAATGTAACTGCAACGGCTTATTTTATTAGATTGATTGTTGGTTGATAAATTGAAGTTGGTTTTGCCCACGTGCTAAATTTGAATGTAAAGTGTTGGGAAATTAAGCATCTGAAGTACATATTCGCAACGTTTTATTTTCATTTTATTTGTTAGTTTTTTCAGGTTGTATACAAATATCTGCCAGAGTGTAGTACAATAACCCGTATAAATGTATCATTAAACATTCCGTGGAAACTGTAAGTTTGTGGCTTGGTTTGAAATTTCCATCGATGTTCTTCTTTTAGTGTAAGCCTAGAATGTATTTCTTCTGTGTAATAAATCATTAATTCATGATGTTCTTCTGTAATGTTCTCTTTACTTCCACTACGTGACTTCTTTTCATCTTGATTCTTTCTTCAACTCTTGGCATATACATGTATGTTTACATTTAACACTATATTTATCAACCCCCTCCGACTTCCATTATTACAATTATATATTACATAATTACATCACAATTATATAATAAATAATTACATTACAACATTAATACAACACGTACTTATTTCTTAATTCTGTCTGCCTCTCTTTTCTAAATGTACGGGATAATCAACCACCAGGAAGAAATACGACAAATTTGACCATGAACCTAGTTTTTTCCATTGCCAATTTTCTGGTTGTTTCTTATTTTTTTATTGTTTGGTTTCAATCTGAAGGTAATAAGTCTCGATCCAATTGCGTTTGTTCTCGATTCCAATTTCTTTGGTCTCAGTTTGAAAGTGTTTGTTCGAAATTCGATTGTGTTCTCGATTTGAATTTGTTTGGTCCCATGTTGAGATTGAAAAGGTTTAGATACAAAACTATAACACTGTGTGTAAGTTGGTCGGAAAAGGTCTGTGGAATAATGGATATAATAGTATTTGTATAATTATGAGATGTTCTGCATTGTTTTGTGTAATTTTATGCTAATTTATTCATTTGTCTCTCTAATTTAAGATAGATTACTTTATATTTTATACCCAAAGAAACAATTTATGCAATGCTGACTCTTTTGCAAAATAAAATATGAGACACATTTGTATAAGAAATTAAGTTTACAGTGATATTCCTCAAATCGTTTGTACGCCTTCGTTAATCATGCAAACATTTTCTCTTTCCTCTGGATTATTAGTCAAATCAGTGTACAGTACATAATATCTGTAAAAACTCTCGCTTGGAAAAAACATGTTGTATTAGCGTCACCCGGTAGGTGGCTTCTGAGGAAGACAATGTACATGTCGGACGCGCCTTATAAAGTATTTTTAATGTCGGCTTTGAGGTCAAATTGGTTACTGTGTTAGATGAAGGCCTGTACAACTGCCCTTTGTTGCTTAGTGGAAGGCTCTGGGAACACCTCTTTGTCTCGCCTTTATCGCACGATCTCTTGCAAGGCCTTTGGTATGTAAGGTCTTTGGTCGTATGCAGCAAACAAAGCTAATAGCTAGGAGTAGGCGGTCGGTTCTCTCACGCCTGTTATTTTGTGCTACAAAACTGAAATTTCTTTCCTACTTTCGTATTGCTTGGATAATTATTATTTGAAACTAAAAAATGTACTTGTGAATTGATTTGAGAAATATTGGGTAATAATATTTTAGATTATTATGACATTAACAGAGTCCAAACACTAGTGTCGAAAATAATATTCGCTGTCTCTTAAAATGCATGTACTTTTGTAAAAAAATTGTGATCAGTGAGAAAACCTAATGCTCACTTCAAATTATTCCTCCAGTCGTGACATGATGATGATGTGAACTAATTTCAACTGAACTGCATTTCTTGACATTCTAACCTTATTAATCTAAAAATTGAAATGTGAGGGAAAGGGAATCTAAACCATCAAAGTTTTTTCGAATGATTGAACGCTCTTGAGATTTTCAACCGTGAATATTTTGTCATTTTGAGTTTTTTGTGAAAATATCGAAGTGTCTATAAGAAATATGAAGGTTACATTCCTCAATTTTGTATTTAATTTGTTCAGTAATTACCAAACACTATGGCTTGTTAATTTGCATCTCCAGATCTCTACATATCATTTTGTAAATATGGTAAGTTAATTTCGTGAATACAAAATGAAGTGATATTTGCAATTAAATTGTGGACTCCTGTTAAAAGATAGAGACCGTCAATATGCTAGATTTTATGATATAATTTTTCGCTTGTACCATTTGATGTCGAAGCTACATAATACTGAAATACTTTGATTCTTCGCTCATATTTGGTCCCTGGTTGTTGTTAATTTTTATACAATTTTCTTAAACCCGTTGAATGGCAAATGTCGACTTTCATATTTCTCAAAAACTTTCCTTCAGGGGTATTCTACACACAAATCCTTCAAATGTTCGCGCCCGTAGAGACAAACGTCTCCCCTTCTTCTGGATTCTGGACTCTACCCGAAATTTAGGCTACTAACGGTCAATATCGAGATCTCGCGATTTTCTAGTCTCGTGTTGTCAGTCCCCTCTTCTTTTTTTCACACGGGAAGTAATGGGCCAACATGTTCCCCTGAAGTTCTGCACTAGTCGCTTTGTATTTAGCGCGTCCCTCGCTAAATATTCTGCCCCTGCGAATATGAAATATCGGGACGTTATCTCAGACAAGTAAATCAAATTTCTTCAAGACAGTGTCGTAGTGAACCATTGCCCGAACGTGAGTAAGAACCTTTCAACAATAAGATACTTGACAAACATCTTCAAACCATTTTCCATGTCCAAACTCATACTCGCGAGAAAGTCTTTCATCTAATAGAATCTTCGCATAGCGTAGCGTAAACGTGATTAGCAATCATGTGACCAGAAGCGTGTGAAGTGTAATGCACTGCAATACTGAAGCATTGCCGGGTTCACTAGTAGTAAATTACTAAAAATATTAATACGAGGGGCAGATTATAAATTTATCTTTCATTCGTACAGGAACGAAATGGACCCGTTCTCATCGACGCACCCGAAACGGTGGGCGAGGTGCGTGGGCGGGTCGACGCGCCGCCGTCGTCGTCGGCTGTTTTGTCCTGCCGCGAGCGGGCGTGACCCCTGACCTTCCGAGGGCGTCGTCGGCCGCGCGAGGCCGGAGGGGAAATGGGGGAGGGGGAGCGTGGAGAGAGAGAGAGAGAGAGAGAGAGAGAGAGAGAGAGACCCTAGGGAGGGGGTGGCGGAGGGTGGGGGGAGGCGAGGCGAGTGCGAATGCATCGAAGGCGGATGCCGACTGATCTGCTCCCCTGTGGCTCGAGGCTCCGCTCCGCTCAGCTCGGCGCCTAGCCATGCGTTTGCGTGGGAAGGGGCGGAATTCGAGGCTGCTTCGGATGCGTTTTTTTGTTACACCTTTTCTCTTCCGTTGTTCTATTGTATTTCTATGGTGCCCATATAATTATTTGCTGTGCTGAATGTTTTATTTTTCTTAATACTATAATTATTTTAAAAATTTTTTTATTACACTTGCTCAATAAGAAACTTCAAGGGACCTCTATTTTGTTCGTATTAGACATGTTTCTGCATTATGCAGTAGAACATATGTTTGGCAGGACCATGATTCTTGTTCACACCAGATAGATTTCCGCATAATGCAACGTTCCTCATGTAGCAAATTTTATTGTATTATTTGATGTATGTAAGAAAACAGATGTTAGGCAACCTTCAATTTATTGTTATGAGAGATATATTACAAATATCAGAAAACTTGCATCCATACCAAGTTATAGGTGTTGTTACATCATCAATAATTTCACATATTATTTAAGTAATGCTTATAACTTTAATACCTCTTTAGTTCATTTGATTTCTAATTTCTAGTCCTGTGGCGCTTATGTCATTGTTCGTGACATTGTCTCTTGTGTTTGTTTTTATTCTCTTTTTTTTGCAACATTAAAATTATTTGTTATTGACGAAAAGTAATCTGAGATAATTAAAAGAAATAAATTAGCAAATAAACCATTTATCATAGAGAAAATGGTGTTGTCAGATATTTTTATATATTTTTTGAAGTTACAACGTTCAATGAAATTTATTTATTCATTATGAATTGACTTATTGTGAAATATAGCTGTAATTAAGATACAAAATAGCAAATTTGAAACAAAAAAAATTGAATAATATCTTGTGTACATCATTCTAATAACTCCTGTTTATTGGTTTATTTTATTTTATCAATAAGAAATCACTGGATATCGTGGTCGACGTTGTTTTGAACATTCAGATTCTCTTAAGCGTACCAGACGCACCTGAGAGGAAAAAGTTTGCTTGTTATATCTCATTATCAGAGCTTACAGCGATTACAACCTGGCGACTATTTCTCAGGATGAAAATAATGTTCCACAGTTTGTTGGTTGATTTAAATGGCTAGGAGGATCGGGGTTGGGCTGAAACCACAACTAAGTGCTAAACGTATATAATAGAAAACATGTGCAGTATTACCGCTGCCAGATAAATAGGAGAATGTGTATTATTTTTAGCTTAATAAAGTCTCCGTGAGGCATTAATTACTCATTTTGACAGCTAACTCGTGCATATCTGCAGATTCAACTTCAAAACCTGTTTAATCGCAGGGGAACCGACCATTTATCATAACTACCACGCTATAACTACTTCTAACTTTTGTTAACGAGTGCAAAATATAATTATCAAAGTTTTAGTAAGTCACTTTATATCAATTGTATGAGAGAAGTTTAATAAATTCTATTCGATTAACATTCTGGCTAGAATTGAAGTCCAACTACGAAGCTGGGTCTATTGTGAAAGTTTGCTTTTCTTTTGCTAACAGCCTGCTTTGTGATTAATGGTTGACTATGCCCAGTTAACAAAGCATTGCTACAGAAAATAATGTGTTGAAAACTTTATAAATATCAAAGCACATATTGTACCTTGTACCAATTATTTAATAAAATGAACAAGTGAAAGTTGCCTATTCTTCCTTTTTTTGAATAGTTTCGATATCAATGAAGCTACAATTGCAAGGTAAAATGGTGTCAGTCACCTAGAATCAGAAAAGGATTGAATGTATAATGCAGGAAAGGCTAGTAATTTATATCTAGGAACATTACTTGCATATTCTTTTATTCGCATTAATTTTCTTTGTGTTTCCCGGTGAAAGGGCACTTTGAGAAGTATTACAAAATATATATTAATCTAGCTGAAATTTATTTATATTCGAAGTATTACTTAATGCGTACTTACTTTGTCATTGTTCTTTGTATCATTAGGCTTCTGAACGGTAGTCATTAAATAAAAGTGTTACCAACTTTTAATTGCGTTTTCTCTCAACTATCATTTTGAGTACATGCCATTAGTCAGGTAGTGCCTCGCGTATTTTAAAAAGTGAGATACACACATTACAGGAATAAACAACCACTACAATCCTTTCTCGAAATATAGTGTGTTAGTGTCTCAATTTCAGATAATAATGAAGAGACTTGTGGACATGCCGAAAACTTTCATTTCGTCCAATCGAATTCCTTTGTAATGGATCACCCTTACAGCAGCGCCATATTACCGACTCACCTGCGTTTTTGAGGAAGAGCGTTTTTACTCTCGCGATCAAGCTTCCTATCAATATCGAGAGGCCTCGATGAAAAGGCGAGCTTGAATAAACGCCTCTTTGCGAAGAAGAGTGATCTATCGCAATATTTCGACAGGTTTATCGCCCCTGATGAAGAAATATTTGCAATGGATGGTCTCCGCATTACAAATACCCGCAGGGGATAGAAAGAGAGCAACGAAGCCATTATGGAACGCACGCTAAATATTTCGCGAGGGAGGAGGTAAAAAAATAACGTCGCTTTACCCTCCGTGCTTGTACATCAACGATTGCTAAAATTCTTTCCGATATCCAATAACGGTTTTGACAACGTGCAAAATGAAATGAGGGACTTGAAAGCGTTTACAGATCCGAAGCGCCTGTTCGGGGATTGCTGACGCAGCGATATTATTCGCTTCGGGTGTAGGACTTAACGGAGGTCTTCTCCGGATTCGCTCCTAACGTCTCATCGTCGTTTATGTAGGAGATCTCTGTGAGGAAAGACATGAATTATTCAGCCGTACTTTAGCATAACAAACTCGTCGGAACGCTGTTCCGCGAGCTTAAAGTCTCTGGTTCACCGCGGTCAAACTTGTGTTTAATGCGGCCTCGCATTCACCTCTTTCGTGGATACGTGGGAGGAAGCTTGCAAAATGACGTAAATGTACCTAGTGCTTCCCACCCAGGAAGTTTGGCATAATGTTTGCGTACGTTGTGATTTGTGTGATGCAATATGGAATTTACTGGATCGTCTGGTGAATGAGAAAAATGAGTAACCGCGAATTTTTAAAAGATGAGATGTTCCCTCGAAGAAGTTTGTTTTTTCGAGCAAGTAGTCTATTGAAGAATGATTGATAGCTGCAATTTTGCGTATTCAGTACATTACACACGTGTGTAAGTTTCGGGGATTTGATGTCAAATTTAAAAGTTTTAAACGTTCTCTACCATACAAAGTGTCCTCATTAAATATTTATTCACCGTCATGATCATCATTTTCTTCTTATTAATCAAGATTTGAGGTGTGTGGTAAATGCTATTGCGGGCAGATTACGAGTTCAATAATTTTTCCAATGAGGGTGTAGTTCAATGTTAACTTGGGAGTTCTTTAATTTAATTATTTCTAAGACTGCTATTGCTACTGCCATTACTGTCAAAATCGTTTTGTTAGGCATTCAATACTTTAATTGAGGGTTTAGCTATAATGAACTTGGGAGTTATACAATATTAATTACTTGTATGTGGCGCAACTATCAATTTCGATGTTAGTCATATTGTCAGGAACAATGTAAACCTACAGATTAAAATGTATTTCTTCATTTCTTAAATGGTCGTGAATGTCCCAGCAAAAGCAACTCAGGAAACCCATTTTGTATAGGTTGTATTTTTTTTCTAACTCTACCTGACATAGTAACTTGAAACTGTCATAGTTGTATTGAACTGAACATATTGTCTTTCTTGGTTTTATTTAACGCTACCACCGAAATAGTTACATTATTTTATATAGCAGATGTTGCTTTCCTCTCAATAAGAATATATCCGAAATATCAGGAAATTAAAACTAGATCTAATTTCAATAATTTTATTTTCATCCCCATATCCATTTTGCATCCCAAAAGCCATTTTCTTCTATAAAATATATTTGTCTTTAATTAAATTGAATTCCTGTGTATGTGATCGAGTTGAGAATCTTAAATGCAACCCATATATTTCGACTGCAATGATGTCACCGTAAATAAGATTTCTAATCAATTATATTTCTTCAAAACGTTCAAAATATTTGAAATATCAAGTTATCTATTCCACGTTTTGACAACCTTGGCCATATATAAGTCAATTAAAGTAGTGTGAAAAACAACAATATTGTCTTAGTCTAGATTGATGGGTGCAATGAAAACGTCTGGCCTTGCCTTGTAACATGTTTTTCAGCCTTCGTATATTATTGTGATGCCTTCTTTTCGGAGATTCTAGGAAAATAATATTATTGAGGAAGATTGGTCTTCCTCAATAATATTATCAACTATAATTTGTAGCCTTACCATTGCCATTATAAAACCTACCTACAATCTTTCCGTTGAAAAAAATTTCAATATTGGTTTTAATGTGGCTTTTCTCCCTCTTGTTAACATACTTATTTAACCAACACTGTTTTTACTGCACCAAATCTGTTTTTGCTTTAGGAAGAACACATTTTATTAATTCTATTTTAGAGAACTTTAAAAGGAAGAGCTTTATTAGGAATATCTTATTTTAGGTAAGCATTTTTATTATTTTCTGAAACTGACTAAATTTATTGTCAAATTTGTGGTTATGTGATACCCAAATAATTTCTGTACAACTTAGAATGTCTGTAGTGTGAACGTCTGTAACCTCAGCGATTTGTCACTACTTATTGTACGAGCATTTTTAGAGTCATAATTTTGTTCGACAAACATTCTTTTACCAAGAAACTGAAAGGAAAGTAGGTCAGAAAAGAGTGTTCCTTAAATTTTGAAGACAATTCCAGTAAATACATGTGTTTGTTTTCCTATACTTTCAGTGCAACTTTCTACTTGTTTTTCTCCTTTTAAAAACTTTATCATGAAGGATAGTGTTATTGGAAAGTGTCAATTTATTGTGACTTATAATACATGAATGTCGTTCGAAGTATTCGATATATGAGTGTTTTGAAACTTTTGTTCTTTCTTTGTGGAATATTGCGGACAGAATCTTTTATATTCTGCGTCGTTTCTGCAGGAAACGAATGAGATTTTCTGCGAGCATGTTTTTGAATGTCTGCAATACAGGGATTGCGACATAAGTTATTCTTCTTTAGCAAATAACCTTACAGATGGTGAGTTAGACTTCCTGAAGTTTCTCTTACGTACATTGTAGTACTTAAATATATCTGTAAAATTAAATAAAACCAAATAATTGAAAAAATTACACTTTAACTTACATATTAGTGATGAATGAAACCTTTTGTTGTATATCATGTTCATATTTTGAAGAAAAGATCTCATTTAAATAATTTAAAGACAGACACTATTGTGTTATCATTGTTGTAGGATTCATATGTGCTTGCAGGATTTATATAGTATTACAATTTTTCTCTTATGCCATTTTCAATTTTTGTATTAGCATTTTGTAAATATATTTGGTTTACATCTAAGCTTGGTATGAATGTTTGCCAGGGTTAAATTGTTAAAAAGAATGTTTGCTTATGCTTATAAGTATATATCGCCAAAGAGTTTGCAAATAATTTAAAATATACTGGTTCACATTTATCGTCGTGCGCTCCAAAGCTCTCTGGAAATTGATTATTTACTACACTGAACTTACTTTCTGCACTGAACTTACTTTGACGTATAGAAATAGTAAAGTTGTAAATTTATAAATAAATCAGTGAATTTAATCATAGTGAAGAATATAGCACTTTCTTGTACTAAAGGAAATTCTATGATTAGACTTAGAACATTGTAATGTTTATGGAGAAAAACGAACTATGGGATCACCGCGTCTAACATATTTACTAAGAGTGTATCTTCGGTAACATTCTCAACTTTACTTTAGAGTTTTCATTGACAAAATTTGCTGAAATCCTTATTACATCTGTTATCTGATTTAATGGGAATTCACTGGCTTTACAAGATTTTTTAAAATCCTTTTCGGAAACTCTTCGTCTTGCTGGTATCTTAATTAATGAATTGCTTCAATTATTTCCAACTAAACATTCTTATGGAAGACCTTCTATTGTACCCTGATTACATCTGAGACATCTACTGTATATTGTTCTGAAAAAGATAGCAATCTTATGTTACATTACTCGTTTACAGTACCTCCTATCAACGCTTTAGCTGGAGAAACTTTGCCTGTAATGCAACACTTTCTGACCTAACTAAATTAATTTTGTACCATTGGCTTCTAAGATTCCATATTTTAAGTAAGCAAGATATGTTAGAGGAAATATCATGTTTTTTACAATATTTTTAATATTGTTCAACGAAAAATAGTGCGAATCATTTATTGTAAGAAAAGAAAAGTATGTTTTTGTTACGGGTTTTGTATTCATCATATGCCGCAAAGTGTATTATCTCTTCGCGATTTCGTATTCCGAATGAGTGAATTGAAAATTTGCTTAACAGAGGCAATTTAGTTTACTTCCGTCTACAGATTTGTAGTGGGTTTCAACACAAGAATGTAAATAAAACGTGTTGAAAACGTTAGAGCACGTTGGCTCAACTTTCAACGCAAACCTTTGGGTCGAGGAAAAAAAGTTATTTATGCCAAATGTGGATGCAGTAAAGATGCAGTTTTTTTAAAAGTAACGAATAGGTTATAGGTGAGGATGGGAAGTAGGATATCTCCGGAAGTCCACCATCAAACGGGTGTCACTAAAGGAACCGTTCTCCGTATCTGAATATGTGAAAAATTTTAAAAGTAAAATTAAAAAAAATTAAAAATAAAATATATTTAAATGAGATAAAAATTTAAAAATTCAGAGTTTATATTTACTTTAATAACATTTTTGTAAAAGGTGGAGGATCATATGAAAAAATAGAAGACTGATATAAATGTTCTCACTCTGGTGACACGAATCTAACAAACGCCACTGAATGGAAATCCGTCGTATTGCTTTAGTTTCATTTCTGAATGTTCAATGTAGCTCTGCTATTTATTTTGAACCTACCATTTTTTAATTCGATATGTGTCTCGTAATATCATTATTTCATCGTCCCAGTATTTCTAGTAAGCGAGACTCCTCTCGCCCCCACCCACCTCCCCCGTGACGGTGGACTTAGAAGGGACCGCGAGACTGCGAGCGTTAGGGTGGGGCGGGGCGATGGCCATGGGGTGAGGGCGATGGAGAGAGGGCGATGGAGTAAGGGCGATGGGGTGAGGCCAGATGGGGTGAGAGCGATAGGGTGCGGGCAAGGGGTGAGGGCTATGTAGTGAGTGCTATGGGGTGAGTGCTATGGGGTGAGGGCGATGGGGTGAGAGCGATGGGGTGAGGGCGATGGGGTGAGGGCGATGGGGTGAGGGCGATGGGGTGAGGGCGATGGGGTGAGGGCGAAGGGGTGAAGGCGATTTGGTGAGGACGATGGGCAAGGGCAATAGGCAAGGGCGATGGGCAATGGGTGAGGGCAATGGCCGAAGACGATGGGGTGAGACCGATTGGGCGAGGGCGATGATGTGAGAACGACAGGCCGACAGCAGTCGGACGAGGATAAGTGGCGAGGGCGACAGGGCGAGGGACTAGGACAGGGTCGGGGCTAGGACGACGGGGCGAGGGCGATTGGCCCACGAGAATGGCGCGAGGGCGTTGGAAGGGCGGGGCAGGGTGTATCGAGGCGGAGCGGGGAAGGCTGGGGTGGAGCAGAGCCTGCAATCGCTGCGTGCAGTATTTACGAGCTGCCCGTGTTGCGCCGACGTCTGGCTCTGACGGACACGGCGGTCTGCATAGCGAGAGGACAGCCCGGCCACTATCCAATAGCCAGGGGCGAGAGTTGCGGCGATGCAGGCTGGGGGAGATGCATAATCTGATTAAATTTTCTAATGGATTGACATTTGGGGTGGGAGCACGTAGTGATGCAGCCAAGATCCCTGACACAACACGCTCGTGATCGCACACTTATAGTACACAATTGATGTTTCAATGTTCTCATTACGGAGTTAGTGCCCATTCAGTTTAAATAGACTGAAAATAATATTAAAGAAATGTGTTTCGTCATTACATTTATTTTATAAGGCTATTTACAAATATTACTTGACATAAGATTGTAGAAGGAAAATGAAAACCACACACACCAAAGACAGGAACAAAACGCAATGAATATTCCGATCGAATGGCAGAATACACACCATGACAATACAATAGCGTGCAATAGAATTAGCGCGAGGGTGACTTTTAACCATATCTGGCTCTTGCATTACAAAAGTCGGGTATTCTACAATGCGCTTTAACTCTCTCTAACGTCATTAAGAATTTAAGCTTACAAATGGAAAACTGAGACCCCTTTCCTTCACTTCAGCTTAGTAGCTGCCAATCGCTTACAAATTTGTATCGGACTGTAGTTCAGCTTTCGCGGGCAGTGGAGCTAAATTTGAAATAATTTTGAATTGGTGGTTAATAGAAAAAAGAAGAATTAGAGTTAGATAGAGAAGTTCGATGAACCCAAAATTGTCTTGACATACAAACTATGAAATATGAGAGATTACTTAACATTTTAACTCGATTTCATGTTACTAAACCAGGGACCTTAGTATCTTACTTGCGCGCTATAGGTCAACAGATCTTATTTTGAAGATTTAATTTATTGCAGCTCTTATTTGAAGGAAATAACAATATACAAAGATGAGTTCAAAGAGAAATATTCATATCATGAGAATTTAGTTCGATTATTTTTCATTCTACTCTGGGAACCGATTGATATTTTTTCAATTTTTGATTTGATTAAAAATACAAAATGAGAAGTTTCTGATATCAAATTACAACGGAAAAATAAATTAGAAAAGTCATTTCGTCAAACGCGTTTCCAGAGTTTAATAAAAAAAGACTCTTTTGTCAGGACTCGCTTAATTAGAAAGTGTGTCAGTTGGCGTAATATCGATAATTGTTAAAATATATCAAAGCAGTGCACATTATAAGAAAAAAACTGGGGTTGAACTTGTCCATCTTTTGTAATATAAAATATTCAATGATAAAAGTAAAATGTTGCGTAAAAACACCATAATAACTCGTGCGTTGCAGACTGTTCTGAGATTTTTTATTTCTTGAAAGTTTTACTGTTTCCAAAAGGGGCTATTTTCCCTCTAAAATACTACCTCCTGTCTTCGCTCTCTATGAACATTCAGTCATTTTAAATTTATTAAGTACAGTTGATATGAAACTAAAATGGAAGTCACAGCAAAGTTATAGAGCTGGCTTTCCTCCTTAAAGGGGAAATGGGAAAATGGGGAATTTGAAATGGTTGAAAGCCGAAGATATGTGAACCATGTTTCCTCGGTCTTCATTCGTTTCTCGTATATATTCCAGTCTAACTCTATTTGTATATGCTTCGAGTACCAGTACTCCATTTTCATTATTATGCACTCATCCATCATGTGAATGGTGCGACAGTCGACGAGTGTCACTCTTATTACCTTCTGACTAAGGATCGTGTCATGTCATATCCACGCACTCTACTACATGAACTATGGAAAATCAGATCATGTGCAGGGAAAACGAGGAAAATGTTCATTCTAAAAAAAAGAGGGTCACAAGCAAAATAATGTAAGGATCATGATTAATGATAAAAAGAATGCATATGACAAGAATACCTACAACAGAAAATACAAATTAAGAAGTAAAATAAAAATTAATTGCTAAGTGATGGACTGTAAGAAAAAGAACAAATATTTGTACAATTAATTTACTTATAAAAATACTCGTAATAAGCGAACAGTAGTATAAATCTGTAAACTACTCAAATTCTCCTTTAGTAAGCAATTATAACAAAGATGACAAACCCAATGAGCACTGGATTCCAAAACGCACCGACGGCTTTCGGACGACGGCAAAAGAGTCTGTTGAAAATGGCAAAAGGGAGAGCGAGGCCGGCGGCCGAAGGGGACAGGCGTAGAAAATTGATGAGGCTACATTTCCCAGCCAGATCGAAGCGCCACGCCCGCTGCCGCGGACACTGCTGAGCAGAATGCGACCGGCCCGCCATTCGTGGCCCTTCCAGTGCTTCTGCTCCCGCCCCAGCTCCCCCCTCGCTACCTCACGGTGTCCACCGTTGTCCCTCATTGTCCCTAACGCGCTCGCCGCCCATCCGCCCTTGCGGTCTTAACCATTCTCTCCGAACTCGCCGCCCTCGCCGCCCTCACCGTCCTCGCCGCCCTCGCCGCCCTCGCCGCCCTCGCCGCCCTCACCGCCCTCGCCGCCCTCGCCGCCCTCGGCCGCCCTCCGCCGCCTCGCGCCCCTCGCCTCCTTGCGGCCGCCACCCTCGCGCCCTCGCCCTCGCCGCCCTCGCCGCCCTCGCCGCCCTCGCCGCCCTTTCCGCCCTCGCCGCCCTCGCCGCCCTCGCCGCCCTCGCCACCCTCGCCACCCTCGTTTTAAACACCACTCTCCTCATTCAACACTTCCAACTCAACAACCAACGTCGTTTCGCCGACAACACCAAAGTCAACTGTGCGTTTCTGCTGCCATCGCCTCTTTTGCCCTTGCCTCAACCGCCACCGCCGCATCCACTGCCGTCGTTCCCCGATGCCTTAGGATCCTCCCTTTCCGATTCTGTCGCATATCTCACATCCCCTCCACCACCACCACCGGCACCCCCACCCCCACCTCCTGGTACTCTGCCCCCGGCTCCCGTCGTCTCTCCAAACCCCGTCGCCTTTCCTGCCGCCGCCACCACTACTGTAACTTCGCTTGGTCTCTCCATTCCTCCACCCCCTCTCCCGTCGTCGGCGACCTCTAATGGAGGTTTCGCCCCAGGACGTTGGACACGGAATTCGCGTGTTCATCTGCCCCTGCCACCTCCCGGTGCTGCTACACCTAATTAGACATCCGATGCTCGTCATCGCATTGGCATTGGGACTGTCAGATTTTCCTCCATGTTCCCCGCTGACACAATGAACATCCTGCCACTAGGTAGGTTCGACATGAATGAACATGCTTCAACCCTTGTTTTATTTCTCTATATATGTTATTGATAAATAGCCATACAAATACAGTAACACCAGGAAACGATTAGCAACACTAAGTCCAGCGAACGAATCGCAATGTTTGTGTATTATTTTACTTGGACTACACTGATAATAAATTTGATTTAATATTTTCTTTCTCCTCGTCTTATTCTTAATTTGTAAATTCTTTAAATAATAAATTATTACTCTCATGCAAATTTTTTATTAACTGCGCAATTACGCACTCTATTCGATTATTAAACAGTATGAAAGTGCACGTATTTTTCTCATCTATTGCGGTCTGTGATGAAAGCAAATAGTGCGAGTTCCAAAAGTTAATTTTGGCATTTAAAAATGTTTTCAAAGCTATCATAATGTATAGTAGATACCATAGGATTGCAGAAAACAATGACGTCTTCCACGATACGAAATAGAGTTCGAAAGGCATTACTTACAGCAAAATACGTTGAACATTCGTGTTTCCGAAAAAATACTTTCAAATTGGTTTCCGTGTCATTCGAAGTGTGACACCAAATGAATCGTACCTCGACCCTAACCACAATTCACGAAGGCTTCCGGAGTGCCAACGTGTGATTCAGGCCAAAGTGACACCGAATGAAATTATATAGTTTTAAGACAACATTCCAAGGTTTAAAACAATCAGAAAAGGCATGCCAATAATTTTCTCACATCACGTTCAAAATTATTGTCTTAAAAGTGGTTTTAATTTGACTTCCGTGTAATTCAAAGCGAAACCAAATGAATTGTACCTCGATTTGGGCCACAATTCGCCGGCACGCCGCCGAAGGCTTCCAAAGTGCCAATGAGTGATTGAAATGAAAATGACACCAAATGGGATGATATATTTTAAAGACAACATGCAAAGATTTAAAACTGAGTCGGAAAGGCATTACAATTACTTAATGACACTTTCAAAATTCTTGTTTCAGAAAAGTTGTTTGGAATTGGCTTCCGTGTAATTCAAAGCAACACCAAATGAATCGTACCTCGTCGCGGGCTACAATTCGCGGGGGAGCGGATGGAGGTGGCCGTTCCAGCGGGCCTGCGGGTGGGCGAGAGCGCGGGTAGAGGAAATCGAGCGAAGAGCTGCGTGGGCGATATTCGAGCCGTGAGCTATCGAAATGGCCCCTCATCACGCGATAACTTTCGGGGGACGCATTTGTTGCCGCTCGAATTGGTATGCGGCGACGTTACGGCCGCCTCCGGCTTTTATCTCCTCAGTGACGCCGGGATCTACACCTGCAACTTTATGGGTTCTTTTTTCTTTCCTTTCCCCTTTTGCGCACGTGGTTCACGAGATTCCTACTTTTTGCCCCAATGGGAAGTGTAGACGCATTTCGGTACTTTCTACTGTGGATTTACACTGTGGATATAATAAGGCAGGTTAGGAAGTTTGTTGTACGTAAACCTTTCTTATGTCATCACGTTGTATAAAGTAATATTATTTTCCTTCGTGAGGGTCGTATTTCTGAATTGTTTATCTTAAAACACAAACCTTGTAAAATAATTTCTCTTCTAATATTGAATAGAGTCAAATAGGTTTAAAAATTATGTGTAGTTTAATTCAATGCAAATACATAAAATGACACTAATGAAACCTACAATTATATAATTTACCATTTAGTTCATTTCTTTGTCGTTATTATCTTTCAATTTAGTGTCTCTCGCTGACACTCAGTTGCAGTGAATCCATCAAGCATTGATGTTTGTACTTTACTTTGTAACCTTTTTTTTAAGTTTATACAGCAATACAGGAACTATAATCCGACCTGATTTTTCTGATATAGATGCGACAATATATGTGTGTGTATGAACTTTAGCTCTTGAAACAAGATATGCCATATAAGTTCATTCAGTTCTTTTCCATCTCATTGATGTTTGAACATACTTGTACGTAGGTTATGGCCGCACATCAGTCTTTAGGATGGACGGCTTGTGAATGTGCTGTAAGAGAGAAATCACTTCATGGTTGGGAGCACTTAATGGAACTTCTATGTCACTCTCGACAAGGAGAAAAGGGTAATCAAGTCCGTCGATAGTAATCCCTTAAAAAAATCGCGACCTGAATTTTCCTTTAACGTTTCGTTAAAACTGCTGAGGTATTCTGATTCACCCAAGCAAATGTTGCAGCTTAATCTGGCATTAAATACATTGAATATCGTTGGCCCTTTGCCTAAACTGCTTTATCGGCAACCTCACATTGATGTGTGTGGAACACAACTTTCTTCTGAAGAACTTGTTAAATCTGTAGCAGACTTTTTTTTGCATTATTATATCTGCATTATGCTTGCATTATTAAATCTGTTATCATTTATACATTACTTTACTAGCTCTCCACGTCTGATATACCGGAAAGTGAAAAAACTGCAATAGATACATTTGCAGATGATACTGCCGTATTAGCCATGGATGATGACCTCATTGAAGCGTCAAGAAAACTACAAGAGCATCTAGTGTTGATCGAAGAATGGCCAGAGAAGTGAAAAATAAACATTAACAAAAACAAATCATGTCATATAACTTTCACTTTGTGAAGATCAAAATGTTCTATTTTGAAATCTGTAATGAGTAATGAACTCCAATAACTTTCAGATTTTGAAAATTTATAATGTGTTATTTACTCTTTAATATGCAATTGTTATTTTAATAGTTACAATATAAATTTCAGTTTAATATAAATTAGTGGACAATTTACATCGTCCTGACAAGTTAATTAGTCGCAAACTCTTCCTAGTCGATTCTCTCTCTTTGTTGGATGTCGTGAACACAGCAGATAATGCTCAGAAGTGCGGAGTGCACGTCTGATGTAAGCGCCATGGAAGAGCCTTCGGAGTCCACGCGTGGGCAGGCCCGTGTCAACAGGCGACGCACGTGCTGGAGGCGAATCGACCACAGCCGCGGACGTCGCTGTTCGCTCAACGCCTCACCCGCTCCCGCGGCCCCACGATAACGAGGATTTAATGCGCGTTCGGCGACGGCACGGGCCGGCACGCGACTGCCGCCTCACGTCATCCCCGCTCCGCGCCACCTGCTGTGAGCCCCTTGCCTTGTGATTACCGCCCCGTGCTCACCGTACCACGATCACCGCCTTATGATCGGCATCCCGCGACCACTGTCCTACGTCGGAGTATCACGCCCCCGATTCCCGCTTCTCGATCCCCGCTTCTCAATCCGCACTTCACGATACCCGCTTAACGATCCCCGCTTCTCGAGTTCCGCTTCTCGATCACCGCTTCACGATTTCCGCTTCATGGTTCCCGCTTCTCAATCCCCACTTCACGATACCCACTGAACGATCCCCGCTTCTTGAGTTCCGCTTCTCGATCACCGCTTCTAGATCACCGCTTCTCAATCCTCGCGTCACGATTCCCGCTTCTCGATTCCCGCTTCAGAATCCCCGCTTTACGATTCCCGCTTCACGATTGGACCAATTCCCCCTTACCTACGAACTCCGTTCCGAGATCCTAATATTTTTGTCTTACTCCGCGTCGTGACCCTATCACTTCCTTGCGACTCCTGCTTGGAGATCCAATTCCTTTCATGTGAATCCCGCTCCAAGAATCGATTTCTTCTGAGTGAACCCCGCTCCATGATTCGATTCCTTCCGTCTGACCTCCGCTTCGTGATTCTATCACTTCCCTCCGACCCCCACTTCGAGATCCGATTCCAGCAACCCCCGCTTTGTGATCCAATTTCGGCCGTTTGACTCTCGCTTCGTGATCCTATCACTTCGCTGAGACTCCCCCACTTCTAGATCCAAATCCTTCCCAGTGATATTCGCTTCGTGATCCTTCGTGATCTATTTAAGTATCTCTTTATATTCAAGAAGTGATAGTTCTTAAGCCCGCCAGCCAATGCTGTCAATGTATTATTCTATGCGCCTAAAAAACTATTAGCGGTACGACACTTGGTATAGAAGACATGATTTCAAAAATTGTAATATTGGAGTTGTAAGCGCCATTAGCTAGTATAAACATGAGGCTCGGTAATTCAGAGACTCGTCAGTGGTGCGTAAGGAAGAAAATAAAGGGAAGTCCGTGACCTATAAACGCAGTCTCGTTGTGATTAACTTCAGAGAAGTCTATTCTGTTTGATTCTAAAGTCTATTACTGTGTACTTGCATGAATCATTTCAAGAGAAAATACGCCACCAAAGGAATAGATTGTTATACAAGTGTTGAATCACACTAGATTGAGAAGATCTTCAAAAAGAAAATAAATTATACAACAATTTCAATGACATTCAAATTCATATCAAAATAGTTCACATTTAAAACTTCAAAAACAGGATAACGGAAAACAAAAAAATATGATCGATACATTTACACATATTAGAGAAAATGTCATTCAAACAACTTAGTTGATATCTCTCTTGTTGGAGGGTATGTTTTATAACATACTAAAGGTATAGTGTTCCTTATTCCGTGATATCAATCAGTTATGTGATTCTTTACTCCTGAGAAATGACTTAGAGGTGTATTATGTATGTCATGATTTTTTTCTTCCTCTTCTGTTATTCAGCTACAAATTTATTTTCAATTCCATTTATATTTTCGCCAGCTTCTCCGAGTTTTGCTTACTTGACTTTCACAATTCGACTTACACAATACTTAAATGTATGTTCTTTTTATGTGCCTCACTTCCCTCTCAATGAAATTGGAACTAGATCTCAAATATGATCTCTTTTGAATTTCGTTGTTGCATCTACGGAATGAGTTGCAGAAAACGCATGTAGCAATTTCGTTTCTAACTTTCTCCCTCTATGAGATCAAGAAGACTTCCATTACTGTCACAAGGCACTCGTTCTATTGAAAATAACATTTCTAATGGAAATTCGTACTCTCGGCCGTTTTCAAACTGTCTGTAATAACAGTACAGGTGACTTGCATTGTCATTCGTGACAAAGAAAACTTTTTTTTCGTTTGAAGATTTTTAATTCCCTGTTGAAAGCAGTTCTTTCAATTTTCCAATATTTGTTTTCTTGACCTGCTAGAGGCAGTTTAATTATATTATTCTCGATATTTCATTTCCTCGAAATGTACTTGGGAAAGTTCTTTCTAATTTGTCGAAAAACATGTAGCCGGAAGAGAGATTCCAAATTCCAGAGGATTTATTTTAATGAAACCTTAATTCCAAACAAAGCGTTAAAATGCAAAGATAGCGTAAAAACCTCGTGTGAAATTTCAAGCTGCTTACACAAAAGTTGTAAAAGGAAGCGAAAATTAGTCTGACCAGAAGGAATTTAGAAATACGTGTTTACTTTCTCTTGTGAGGTGCCAGAGCAGTTACAAAACATTAAAGCGCAGCACAGTGTTTGTAAGAGACTTTAAAACGAAAGATTACCAAATACTGTTGCCTTTTTAGATGAACTTAAAGAGCTTCACTTATTACTTTTCTACTTTAATATTGTTTAGAGTGTTTTATCCTGTCTCAATTGTGTACAAATTCAACGAAAACACGAAAATTTTGTTTGTGCTTCTGAATATGATGCCTTTGTATCTTTCCTTTTATTGATTAATAATTGTATAATACTTCACATAGAGACCGACTGTTTTAGTAAAAGAAATTAAACAACCTCATATCCAGTCTTGTGGAACAAATTAGGATTAAATGGGTTCGTATGTCCTACTCTAGACATACTTGTATCTTCGTTATTTCTAGTGTTTGTGTTGATGTTTCACAAAACCTATGTGTAGCATTCTTGCTAGAAGAACAAACTTCAATATGACTCACAATTGTGTCGTATTAGTTAAAGACACCTAAATAACGTACTACTTGAAAACATATTATGTTGTAATATGTCCGAAACATGGGTTCAGTGGCGATATTTTTGGAAATAATGGCTTAGTTTCAGTAGTATTAAATGACAATGTAAAACACTTCTGCGCCAACTGAGAACGTGATTGCGAATGAAGTGGAACTAATAACAATTATTTACGCGAAACCACAAAATCTAAATCAGTTGAAAACCATTTTCGTAGTTAGGGAGTGGGTTACTCTAACATCGCCTTCTCGCTTTTGGTGACCTCCATTTCAAAAACAGAATTGAGTGTAAAAGTAATCCCGTGAAACAAAAACGATGACAATAAGTCAATCTTACCATCATTTTACCCAAAATGTTGAGAAACGAGGAAAATCGTGCTCGTTTCCTTTCAACTACTTTAATCGTCGAGTAAGTGTCCTAGGTGTTTCCACGTGCCCCTCAGTCCATGCTTCTGGACCGACGATGTTCGCTCGCTAGACAACCCCCGCAAAGCTTTGTACCTCCGCAAGAGCACTTCCCGCGGACAAAGCAGCATCGAGCAGCTCCCGGGAGTTCAGGCGACGTCGGAAAGTGCCACGTTACCGAATAAAAGAGAACTCTGTGAATAGATTAGATTTCAAAAGCAGATTGAATTGAGTCTTTTCATCGTGAATTGCAATCGTGGTGTCCCCCCGTCCGTCGTTATCTCTCTGTGCGAAGGAGCGAATACGCCGTAAGAGGTGGGTGAGAATGAGGCATAAGTGGGAGTTCCCCAAGGTCCGCTTTAACAACCGAGCCCATTCCCGCGAAGCAGATTACCTTTTCTACGCTATCATGCGTGGTTACTACTCTAGCTTCGCGCTCGGTCGATATCTCCCACAAAGCGTCAAGTTTGCAGTAAAAAGTCACTTTTTGTAATGTCCAGATGCCCCATTAAATTTTCTCGTGTCAAGAAATCTAAATATAAGAGTGATGCGTGTAGGACTTTATTACAGCAAATAACACATACGAAATTTTAACATGGCAATTAGGCAATATACGTTCGCAAAACCATTTAACTGTGAAATTAAAATATCAGTTAGAAGTTATTTTCATAGTTTGGATAATTTTCTTCCTTGTGCTCGATTCCGCAAAGTATTAGTGTTGTTACAGAATAATAAATCTAAGCTAATAATACAATTTTCTCAAAACCTGAAACCACCATGAGAGATCCATTTCAATCCTTCTGGATTACAATTTTGGACATCAAACTTATTAAATGTTGTGTGTTTTGATGTAAGTCTAGAAAATAAGATGTAAGTGTAGTTCTTAAGAATTCATTATCCGTTTTTCTTAATATTAAAAACTCAAATGACTCCAATCATCAATGTAAATTTATTGAAAAGTAATTTGTTTTATGTTTTTATGGAATCTTGCAATACTTTTTAATTGACATTTTACTTTCAATACTTATCGTAGTTATCATTTTAGTATTTTTGTCATTAGATTTATTTTCAAAGCTCGAAGGGGCAGTGAGTGTAAACTAAATTTGGTTCTGTAGATTCAAGTCACAGGCAGCGTATTTTATCGATTAGAATTACGGGCTAACTGAATAAATAATCTTATATATGAATACTCGTGTATTCCGCAGAAGTACATCTGCAAGAAATAACGACCTGCTCGCCTGCTATTTTCCTTTCGCGGGACTCCTTCCCACGCCTTCCGGGAAGCGGGTTCCCGGGGTGGCTTCCGGCGCCGATAGATAGCAGCAGCTGTCAAGAGCTGTCCGTCGTTGGCGGGATTTCTTGTTTGGCTTGGAGGATCCGTCGGGGAGCCATCTGTTACATCGGTGCAGACAAGTGGAAGTGAGTGCGTTATTCTTTCGGCGGGTGGGCGGGCATAGCGAGGGAGAGAGAGAGAGCGGGAGCGGTCTATCTCGCGCCCGGCTGCACTCCCGCGCACTGACGGATGGCCGACGGACGACGGGCGGCGCGGCTATTATTGACGGGGTCGGCGGGTGCCGGAGAAAGTCGGAAGGCAGCCGCGAGGTGGACGGTGGGTGGTCGGGAGTAGCAAAGGCGGGGTAGTAGAGGGAGGGGAGGGGGTAGTAGAGAGCCGGCCCGGTGGATGTGGGACGGTTCAGGGCCGAGAGAGTAAGGGCTGAAGGAGGAAGGGCAGGGTAGTGGTGCCTTTTGATGATGAACCCGCGGGGGTGGCATGCGGGAGCGCAGGTGCTGCTATGTTGTGGCGGCGGGTCGGGGATGCATTGGGGTTGTAGGCGGGCGGTTGATAGGGCGCGGGGGCTGAGAGACGGGGAGGGGCAACGGAAGGCGGGGCGGAGGGGGTATGGCAATGGGGGTGGTGCTGCGAGGTGGTGGCAGGCGGGGTAGCAGGCATTTGGGGCGACGGTAGCGGCGGCGGCGGGGTGGAAGCGGCAGTGGGGCAGTGACAGGGCGGCGAAGTTGCGAAGCAGCGGCGGCGGCGGCGAGTCAACGGCGAGGGAATGGCGTGGAGGGCCCGCGAGATTTGGGGTGGTGACGGTAGGCGGCTCAGCGCCCGAAGACGGATGGCGTGGGACGAGCTGCAGGCGGACAGCTCCCGGCAGGTGATAGCTGCTCAGCTCGGCCTGTCCTATCCGTATCCGCCTCCGTGCCAATGCTGCCATGAACACTGGCTCTCTCCGACGTCCCATTCATCCGCCTCGTCATTGACCCGGAGATCTTTCAGACTACGGTATCGTTTTCGTTCCGTCATGTCTCCTCTTTATCGTCACATTTTCGTTTTTGTTATCACAATGTCTCTCGCCTGATTCTGGTCACCCCTTTTTGAAATTCAGTACCTTCGAATATCCCTTTCACTGCCAATTTTTGGTTGGTTTAATTTTTTTCTTTACCTTTCAATTGAACCTGTCAGTTTACACTTATGGAAATGTATTATGCAGTTTTAACCATTCGGGTTTCTGACTCTTTGATGCCAGGCGAGTTCACACGATATTCTCCAACCCTCTCTCACTGTTCTCGATCCAACTATAATATTCATACGTTAGCGATCGTCCTGTTTCTTTCATATGCAGTATCTTAACAATCTATCGCCCCTACTTTTCGTTTCACAAGTACCTCATGTTGACTTTCTCCTCTATTTTCCCTGCTAGGTTATCGTGCCTGGATACTCGATTCGTCTGCATTAACCCTCCAAGCTGATTCACACATTCAGCACGATTATCCTCTTCATCTACTGTACTTTTTATCTTCAACCCCAAATTCCTCGCTAACCCCATCACATTTCTTCCTCATTCTCTGAATCTCTTAGCTTCGTCAATTGCTCCCCGAGTATCGAACGCTCGGTGGAACGTAAGCGCTGGCCCTCAACCGGGCCATCCCCTTGCGTATGCCCCTCGTCCCGCGCTCACCGACCACCCCCTCTCTCTCTCTCTCTCTCTCTCTCTCTCTCTCTGTCTGTCTGTCTGTCTCCTCTCTCGCTCTCGCGCTCTCTCTCGCGCTCTCTCTCGCGCTCTCTCTCACGCGCTCTCGCTCTCTCTCTCGCCCTGTCTGTCTGTCTTTCTCTCTCTCTCTCTCTCTCTCTCTCTCTCTCTCTCTCTCGCCCTGCCTGTCTGTCTGTCTGTCTCTCACACTCTATCTCCTGTCGTTTCTCACCTCAGCTGTCGTTTCTCACCGGGGCAGCGCGCCCGTCCCGCCCGCCGTCGCCGCCACAGCCTGCGTTTTACGGCCGCGAGTCGCCGGTCCTTGCCGCCGCATACATCTCCATGCTATCACGCCTTTTTTTACTACTGCTGCTGTGGTCGTCGCTCTAGCTGCGCGCAGCCAGCCGTCGATGCACCCGGTTCTTAGTTTTATGGCGTATTTTTGCAAAACGTTTGAAAGATGCGGGGATTGTTTTATTTCACGTTATGTGTAGTTAGGATTGCATAGAAGTAGTTTATAAAAGTGAAAATATGCAATTTCATGGAATCAGCTTTGTTTTTGAATGTCAAGCTTTCTTGAATATGCTGGATATCTAAAACTTATCAACAAATACGAATCATTTGCAATGAATGTTACAATCTGATGGATTATGTGTACGAATCTCGTACAATGTATATAGCTAGTGTGCACACCAAACATTAGAAAATTCATTTACGGCTTGTTTAATAAAATATATTGGATAATTTATTTTAACTTTTTATATCCATTTGATTCTCTGATCATTATCAGACTATGAGATAGATTATGAAATTTCACAGGTTTCAGAACTCTTACGTTTTTAAACTGTATTTTAATAGCTTCCATGTTATACTATTCGTGGGTTCGGAGGTGCAACAGTTAGCGAATCGGATTACTGTAAGTAAGTTGGATGGTGCAAAAGTCATTGAAGCCGGGAAGTTTTAAGGCTTCGATCGGGTTCCCCTTCCTTCGGACGGGAAGTGAAGTCTCCTGTCCTAGACTGTAAATTTACTACAACTAAAAGATATTGAAGCTTAAAAGAAGCGCCGGTGCTAAATTCAAACCGCCTTTTCGTCGCCCGACTGATACCATCTTTCCCTGCTAGATGCTCGCACCGAAAATTGCTGATGGTCTATGCTCGCACCGAAAATTAATGGTAATTTGAATTTAACTATTGTCATTCGCCGCATATCAAATTGCAGGATCATAAACCTCGATGTAAGATACGGAACAACCAAATTCAAAAAGAACTATCTCTTGAAACCTTAAAGAATTGGATCACATAATTATCTTTAAGATTTTATTTATCGTTACCCTCCTGCCTCTTCAAAAAAATATTTCATCTTGGCAAAACTTCAAATCCTTTTCCCAGAATTAAGACTCGTCATAGTAAAGATTTCCTTCATCCTCCATGATTTGCAATCGTTTCAGAGTTTTTATCACTACAAGCTGCATCCTTTCACATTTAAATAAGAATATGAAATCTTTTACTGTACATATTCATTGTCGTACAATTTCAAAGTGTTAAATTAATAGGATGTTAATGAGAGGTCTCGCCTCAAAGATCCTCAAAAGTTATAAAAATTTAATGTCTGTAAAATGATTGTTAAAAACCTTTGTAAGCCTTTAACTGACGATCAAGGACTTTAATAATCCCTAAACCTACTGGTCCAGAATAGCGACATTTTTTGTATATTTTTTCTTGTGCTCACATCGTTTCGTACTATGTATCCCAATTCGGCCTTCGAGTTCGACTACCGGAAGAGCAGGTCTGTTTGCATTGCGGCGCGTCCCAAAGAGCGCGGATTAGGTTCAATTGAATCCGGCCCACTGGCACACGCAGCGCGCGTCGCCGCAGCTGAGCATCCGGGGATGACGCTCTCGCGCGTCGCACGACCACACCGCCGTCCCCCCGCCCCTCCTGCCACCCGCATCGCCGCAGCACCCCTACCACCGCATCACCCCCCATTCCCCAGTCGCCCTGGCGCCCCGGTTGCTTCTGCCATCCCGTCGCCCCCGTCGCCCCGTTCGCCCCCGTCGCCCCCGTCTCGCCCCCGTCGCCCCCGTCGCTCCGCGTTCGCCCCCGTCGCCCCCGTCGCCCCCGTCGCCCCCGTCCCACGTCGCCCCCGTTCCCCGTCGCCCCCGTCGCTCCCGTCCCCCGTCCTCCCCGTCGCCCGCGTCGCCGCCGTCCTCCCCGTCGCCCCGTTGCCCCCGCGTCCCCGTCGCCCCCGTTCGCCCCCGTCGCCCCGTCCCCCGTCGCCCCCGCTCGCCCCCGTCGCCTCCGTCGCCCCGTCGCCCAGTCGGCCCCGTCGCCCCGTCGCCTCCGACCTGGCCCCGTCACCCGCCTCAGTTCCGTGCCGTTGTCCTGGCCCCGACACCGTTCCGCCTCTGTCCCGTTTCTCGCCAGCCCGCTCCCGTGCTGCCTCCAACACCTCCGCTGCCCCCTCGCCACCCCTTCCCACGCGGCCCCACCGCCACGGCACCCGGCTGTTCCCTCCCCCGCCGCCTCTCCACCTGTGCCTGCGCGCTTGCCCGCCCGCCCACCCGCCCGCCCGCCGCCCGCGAGCGCAAACATGCGAGCGCCACCGGTTGTTTAATCGGCGTTGTTTGCTGCCGCCGAAGCCAGCCCGCCCCGGCGTGCCCTGCGCACGCCCCGCCGGCCCTGTCGCAGCGAGTCGTACACGACCGAGAAGCATCCAATGTATCCGATGGCACGACTAATTACCATGTTCTTGCCGGATTTCGCATTTTGAAAGGGGATTTGTCTCTCTCTATTTTATATAGTCACGCATGGCAAGGGCTTCCAAGAACTCATTGCGAATCACTTTTCAGATACGTCGGTGTGACACGACCTGGTTGTATTTATGTTTTTCTTTTTCTCATCATATGACAACTGGGAACTACATAAATAGAATTTGTAATTACATGTTAAGAAATATATCATCCAGATGCCTCTCCATGTTTACAATAATCGTAAACCAAAGAATTAAAATATACGTTTTGATTTAGTCTTCAAAAACTCTAAAGAGAGGAATTATCATTGCTAATAGGCATCAATTAATAGCTCTTTGTATACGTAATTAAATATAAATAGGAGTATTGTAATGTAAAGTCTATACAGTTTTAATAATTATATTTTTGATTTTTATTGTTTTTCATTTACCCTAAAGGATTACAGAAATTGAGTAATAATAATAATAATAATAATAATAATAATAATAATAATAACAATAATAATAATTGATTACCACAAAAATTGACTGTTCTGAAACGGCACAGATGAATAGTAAATCTTCTTTCTTTCCTCGCCGCATGATGTCAGCTGGGTCATAAGCAATAACGCACGAAGTATGAAAACATAGTCATAAAATCAGGTATTAGAAATTGCGGATGTACATTAACAAGTATTTTCATTTTGCATACAGTTTCGTTGATTTTTGTATTTTTGCTTAGGCTTCTTAGTTTCAGTCAAGTATGAGTACAGTAATATTACTAGACTAATATATTTATAACTAATTTTTAACATGATATTCATAATATTTTTTCTGTAAAAAAAGTTCAATTTCTTTAGTTTTTTGTCATTTATAATATTGGAAGTTTAATCACACCTTCATAAAAAATGGATAGTCATATTTATGTCATCACAGTAATTGTCAAGAAATAAAACTTACCTTACTCCCAAGGTGGCGTTATCCGTTCCAGAAGTTCTACCACACGCGAATGCGGTTATTTGGTGGGAGCCCTACGTTCGGATGCACTGCCTTGCCCAAGCGGTAATTCCCTGCAGGCGACCTTGCCAGCCGCCCAATCCTCTGCGTCGACCTGCGCTCCTGCAATCAGACCCAATTGGATTGAGGCGCATCCCTCTGTGTACCGAGGGGCGGTTATATTCGTCCGTGACTCCGCGAATACTGCCACTGCTGGGGCTTTCTGGAGCGAATATGCACGTGGGCCCAGGGTTACCACCGCACAACCGGGCCATGAACGACCCTTGGGGACTAGCGAGTACGGATTTCGTTAATGATGTGTTTCCGTTGCATTGCAGATACGTATTAGTGGCAAGTTGTGATAATTAATTGTATTTATGCTAAGTTTGATAATCACCAAAATGCGAGGCAGATGACTCGAAAATTAGGCTTTAAATGATTACAATGCTAAGTATCTTCAAAATTTGATGATTTTCGTGTTGGAATAGTGTCAATGATCGCATTAAAATTAGCTTGTGATTGACATTTTAACTCTTACCTGAACATTTACATGGAAACAATCGATCACAGAGCACAAATGCGTATGTCTATTGGTGACCTCTTGTTTTAATTGGTGGTTTTGTATGAAATCCAATTACGGTCACATATTTTAATCTGATCATTGCTACATTTCCGAGTACGTCGCATAATGCTCTTTTATTAACATCATATCAATGCTCTCAAGATGTTTAATAATTATTGAGAAGTAAGGCATTTGAACTTTTTTTGAAGTAAATTGTTAATGAAGTACCGTTTGCAATGACGAATCTTGCACGAGACATCTTAATATACTTGAAAAATAATCACATAAATCACGAATGTTCCGAAGAATAATAGTTCACCTTTCTTTCATTTTGAAGCATAATAAATGTTCGTTTCCAATTGTATTGATTTACAACCTCATGTTAAGTTGTGTATTTCAGTGTAATCCTTATATGATGTATTTTCTTTTGTTAAATATGTTTTTCTTGTTGCAGGTAAGTTGTTGATCAACACTGGGTGTTTTTGAAAGAAAAAAGAAGCATAGGTGAGTGTAGGAAAAAATCAAATATTTGTAAGCTCTTTGTTATCGAAGAGTGGAATACTGTGGAAAAGTCGCAAACTATTTTTAGTATTTTCCGTTTTTGTAGCTTTGGTATTTAAAGCTATTCCACGGGAAATTCTTCCAGCTAAATTAATAATTAATATCCTGTGCAGTTATCTATTATTTTATCAATTTTCAGTATAAAACTTGTGGTTTGTCAAATTAGTCTTTATGTTATCAAAACTACAATGCAAATGCTTGTTTTTCTTTCATTCAATTCTTTATCCTTATTTTAAATATTATTGATTCACAGTAAACATTCTAAAATACTTGTTTGATATTTTAAAAATACCATTTCTTACGGCAACTGCAATTTCTACTACTTTCCTTTTTCCAATTTTGTATGCTTTGCCATTATTTCCAGATATACGAAAACCGTTTCCTGAATCATTTGCGTACATCATACATGAATGAAAAGGAAGTTATACAATTTCCCCAATTTATTCATACATTTCATTGCGATTCCCCGCTACACTACTTCTGAGCAACGTAGACTCCCCCTTAGATGAGCTTAGGTCACGAAAGTGGAAATTGCTTCGTAGTTCCTTTCCGATCGATCTTAGATTCATTTTATTTTACAGTTTTGAGTAGAAGAACAATATGAAACTTTGAACGATTGTTTCGATAACTTTGAGCATTTTCATTGAAAAATCAAAAAATTTGTTAAAATGTATTTTCTTGACATTACTATAACACTAATATTGCAAAAAGAAGCATTAAACATTTTACTAGGTTAGTTAATACCTTAAATTTATACTTTTATATTTGCATGTACAACTATGATTGAGTTTGATCTCAATTTTAGATTGTAATTAACGTATGAATTAAAAATTATTCTTATGATGATTATTAGATTCACAGAAGGAAAGTGTATTTCTCTCTTCAAGCACTGTCAAGTTTGTACATTTAGATGGCGTCACATTATTTGTACCGCACTCGAGAGAAACGTTCACTCAGCGAGAAATTAACGAAATCAAAATCTTGGCCAAACCCTAAAGCACTCAAAGGAGCATGTAATCTTGCACATTATTGTTAATTTAATCACTGAAGCCCATTAGCTCTTCGCTCCATCCCTAACTTCGTCACTTCCTTCCTTTTCACGGCGCCCTTATCGTGTGCCCTTTGGCCGTGTACCTGGTCGCCCGCAGCGGAAGACCGCCCGCCGGGGCGTCGTGTTCCGACACGCCCTGGTGCGTGGCGGGCGGCGGGGCCAGGCGCAAGGCCGCAGTCTACTCACTGACTGCAGGTGGGCAAACAGGACGAATTTCCTCGGGAGTTGCGTGGGAGTAGTTAAGTTTTCGGCTTTACCTCGTGTTAACTGTTGCTTCAATGAGTAAATGTCGCATTCATGAGAACGCTTTTATACGCTTTATTAAAGCTTTAGCTGTTGGGACTTCAGTAAAGGAGTTTCGTATGCGAGAAAAAAAAAGTTGTGAAGAATTTATGATTAGTTACGTGAAAACAGAATGCAATACTGAACGGGCTGAAGTCCAAAGCTTCTTTTCTTCTTCCTTTTCTTCTTCTTCTTCTCCTTTTCTTATGGTTCGGCTCTTCTTGTGTTTTTCGTTTTGATTAATTTTCGTATATTTTCTCCTCTTCTTCACCCGTTCCCAACTAATAATGTGTCATGACAATTGCAGGGATATCTTCAACCAGAATTCGTGCATAAATGTCAAGCGGGTTGCCTAATTAAACAAATGCTAGGCGATTCTCAGGCCTGCAATAATACTAATACCAGATCTAGTTTCATGAATTCTTAGGGGAACATTTTGCTTAATGAATTCCTCGGTAAAAGACGTTCGATCACCATTCCTGTCTTAACCAATAAGTAATTTTTATGGATCTAAATAATTTTAGGTAGTTCAAAATAAAGGGGGGGCACTTAGCCGCCGACCAGGTCGGCAGATAGTGGGAGAGGATTTGCAGATAGTGGGAGATGCTCAGGTTGTAATTTTTTATCGTATACATTGATTTTCGGAGACCCTGCCATTGGCCGTAGTTGCGCACCCTGAATTCGAACCGTGCTTCCTTTGAAGGCGGTTCCCGGCGAGGCTCTAGGAAACCTTCTTCGGAAGACGCTCTCCATGGGCGTCCCCTGAAACGCCAGGGTGTGATTCTAACATTCCTCTCCACAAGTCGATCTCTGTTAACTATATCCGAACTCTCGACGGGAGAGTTGGTAGAACGTGAGGTGTCATTAGAACGGGAAATTAGTGGAGGGATTACGTTTGCTGGAAACCTTACAGGGTTGTTTTATAAGCCATATTATGACGTGACCGCAGTGGGATTCTATGCTCTTCGACAAAATCCACGCGCCTTAGTGAGGATCGAAATCTTTCTGTGATGGTTCTAAGGCCAGTAAGCTCAACCCTCGCCCACTGATGCGTGGTGTGTGAGGGTGATATTACAGTATGCTAATAAACGCTACGGTCAAATCATGAATCGGATATGTTATTTCCCATGTCCTGTACCTTGCACATGACATAGCCTGGTTTATTATTGTACTCTGAATATCCCTATTTCATAAACAAATATTATCTATATCAGCAACCTCTAATCATAAGGAAACAAGCGCTGTTCCTGATAGCATCCCTTGTCCCGTCCGTTCCCTTCAAGAGCAAAATCAGGTAGCTGCATAGTGAGTGGCAGAGGTTCCGGGCACGCCCTGCCGCCTCCCCTCCCCCTCCCCCTCCCCCGGCCCTTTCACACGAGGCGCGGCCTCCGAAAATCCGCAGCGTATTGCATTTTGTTATCACATCTTCAGGGCCTTGGCTCAGGCGCGCGCCCCTGGTCTAATACGCTCGCCCGCCACCGCCGCGCTGGCGCCTTCGAACTCAATTAAAGGGCGATCGAATCGTGCGCCGCCGTGACGTCATCCACCCCGCTCCTCTCTCTCTCCTCTCTCTCTCTCTCCTCTGTTCTCCTCTCTGTCTCTCCTCTCTGTCTCTCCTCTCTCTCTCTCCTCTCTCCTCTATCTCTCCTCTCTCTGCCTCTATCTCTCCTATCTCTCTCCTTCTCCTCCTCTCTCTCCTCTCTCTCTCCTATCTCTCCTCTCTCTCTCTCTCTCTCTCTCTCTCTCTCTCTCTCTCTGTCTCTCTCGTCCAAATGACTGGATGTGTACGTGGGGGGCGACAAGATCGAACCGAGCCCTGTGAGCGGAACAGTTGAATTCCGATCGCGGAATATCGGCTGCTCGGCGAGATATTTTCGGCTAACAATGTACTCCCACGTTTTTTTTCAGAACGGAGAAATAAGGAGGCACCATATTTTTGAATTACCGATGTTACATTTGCAGTGTATTGATATCACAACCACATCGAGTTGTAAAAATTTTCGATTTTTAATTAAGAAGTATTCTGGAACGCGAAAATTTCGAACTCTGAATATCATAATTCATTTTTATAATATGAATGAAAGTGCACTGTAGACTCTTATGACACATTTCAGCTAATTTCTTGACGATTTAGTGTCAGTCTTTTGCCGAGTAATGTTAATCAGGTTATGTGTACAACGTAAGTCTTGTGTCAACCGTTTAAACATCAGCTTTTGTTATTTTTATTTTATGACGCATTTTTTTTGCATAATCTGAAATATCGAAATTCAGGTAAATTGTACATCGTACATATGACGTTATCGAATTTTACCTCTTACCAATATATCAGAATATCGATAAAACTTTATTTAAGAAAGGTTCATTGCTCGATTTATTTTTGATAAACATGTTATATTTACTTACTCACTGTGGCGATAGAAGAACTGTTATGATAAGGGGAACACATTTGTTTGCATTTGTCCCCAGGATATACCTTAGGGATATGTCTGCTTATAACATTTAATAGGACTCAATCAAGATAGTTAGCCTTGATTGCCTTTAGTAAATCACTGTGCCGGTAAGAAATTATTCCGTGATTCCATCTCGTATTGGAAGTGCGTCTACAATCTCTCAAGTCTGACTCAAAATAGGGGAATATCATTTCCATGGTGAGTGTGACACGAGTTTCCTGCTCCTTGAGAAAGAATGGTAGGGCGGATGAATCGGGCCCGAGTTTCGGCGAGCGGCATTCGAATTAAGAGATAATAAGCGCTTTAAGTTGTCTTTCCGCTAGCGATTCTTGTTGGAGATTAGAAGTTCTCGACACCTTTAATCTACGTTGTGATGTTACGCTCTCCCAAGAAGCGCAGTCAAGTGTTTATCTCGTTCCATTTATCTTCGTTAAAGATTGTATTCTCTGGATGTTATAATCAGATGTGAGAGTGTTGCCTTTGTACTCCGGTAATGGGGTAAATTGTGTTGACCCAGTGAACCAATGTGTGAAGAGGAAATATTATAGAAATGTTTCTTTGTGGTCACAGAGCAAATATTAATTAAATTTTATCGTATGGAGATAAAGATGGCAACATGTTTTAATGCGTGTCACAACGGAAACTCTTTTCTTAAAATACTTTTTAGACATAATCATTTATGACATAAAAAGAAAAACTCTGTAACACACAAAGTTCCTCGTCAATCCTACATTCCTTTAAAAAATAGTAAATTGCGATTTGCATGAGAATCTCCCTGCTGATGTACTAAAAAAATACCCCTATAACTAGTAACGTAATATACAAAGTTACATACTATAATATTGTAGAACAATATGAGTTGTTAAGATCAAAATGTTCTGGATAATTAATTTTGTGGACAGTTGTACAATGTAATCAATGTACTCAGAATTTCAATAGGTGGTATATTATAGAAATACAAATTTCAAAAAAGTACGTTAGTACTCGCGTGCAATAACACCTTAATGATCTGGTTAGAGCACTGAGAAGTATGATCCACGTACAGTTTATTTTCAATAATGCATATAATATTACATTAGAATTCATTGCGAGTGCCCATGTCATTGTTTTCACTATTCATGTGTAAATATATTTCCGTTTTAAAAAGAAGCTATAAAAATAATTTGACAGTTTGCGGGTGAGATAAGCTTGTTTGAAATTTAAGATAATATTGAATATTCTTTATTAATATTCTATATAAAATATGTCTTAATACATTATTGCCAGTATTTGAAACCTTTAAAACCTAATATATATATATATATATATATATATATATATATATATATATATATATATAAGGTTACAATAACCTCTTATAACCTCTGTAGTACATAAACACTATCTGAGATGGGCTTTCGGGCTCTCTCTGGCAGTCGAAAGAGGGGCTAGTCCCATGGGTCCATCACACATGGAATTTCAAAGAAATTATAGGGCGATAGGGGGAAATGTCCCATAGAGGTTTGCGGTAAGCGGAGTGGAGTGAGGCAACTAAAGAACTCAAAGGTGCAAATCGACGTAATAAAATATATAACATGCATAATTGTCACCATCCCTTCACTTTGTTGGACAATCGGCTCCGCTCGGAGAATATATACCACAATACTAAGTAACAATGCATTTTAATAATTAAATTTGTTCAAAGAATTGCTTGCCCCGACCGGGACTCGAACTCAGGCCTTCTAGTTTACGCCCAATTGCTCTAACAACTAAACTACCGAGAAAACCAATCCTTTGGACAGTTTTCACGAGCGTGAAATAAAAACTGTTCTAAGGTTTCGTTGTCTCGGTAGCTTAGTGGTTAGAGCAGATGGGCGTAAACCACAAGGCCTGGGGTCCAGTCCAGGCAACCAGTTCTTTAAACAAATTTAATTATTAATATACATATAACATAAAATAGTAGTCTGTTACTTACGTTACTTCACTATTGAAAAAATATATCATGAAAAATTTATTTTTTACTATTTCGTAATTACGTCAATTTCACTTCTTACTCATATTACCTTTACTTTCCGAGAAGTCATTGACCAATCTTTACTACTGTTTCAAAGGTTGCAGCAGTCGCATGCAAATCTTCCGTGGAGGGAGAGCGTTCGATGTCGAACCTTAACCTCGATTCGCCCCGCAATTACATTAATATGCAAGTGCAATGAAAAGAATGATAAAAGTGAATTGGGGAGCTGTCTGCCATTACACTAGACGCCTGATCCACGGAGGAGGAAAAGGAGCATACATAAAGTAACTCCGTCGGCAACGGAGTGTGCAATATTGAAAACGATTTTTCACTTTCATATTCAAAAATTATATTGATAGGGCATTATTAGGTTTTTGCGTTTTGTAGAATAGAACTTTCTCTAAGCTATCATTGATTTCTGGTTGTTTCTCAATAGTACGTGTCGTGTTTTTTTAAAGTTTAGATATCAAAATCGCCCTATTTACTCAATCCAATCTCTATTTAGGCCACACTAACACAAACTCTGGCGGAAAACTACAAAATTGTGCAACTCGCATATCCTTACAGACATTTATTTCAATAGCATATTCAATTAGTATCATATAGATACTTTTCATGCTAAACCATTTTCTAACATTTATATCTTCCTGCCAGCTGAAATAAAGTTTGCAGAAGGTATTTTTTATTAGACTATTGGTTTCTAATGGGCTAAAAAATCACTTACAAAATGAAACCCGTATATTAATTACAAATATTAATTTAATATAAATCTGGGCGAAAGGATTTAACAAAATTAATTATTCCAGCGTGCGTTACGCTTTTTTACAACAGTTTAATAAATTACACATTTAAATGTTTGGGTAATCAATTACACTGTTGAATATCCTTTGGAACTTTTGGCCAGCTGCTATGTCGCGAGTTACCTTGAGCAATCGAATTGGTGCTTCAGGACACCAATTGACTTCACTGTAGTGCGTGTAACCGGGGATCCTTGGGTTCGGGTTCTGATGGTCGCTGGATTTTTGTAACTAGATTGACAGCTAGGACGGGCTGCGGACCGAGTGGGATCTCTCCTTCCCGTTTCTCTTCTTTGTTCAACGTGTTTGTCCTTACACACACACACATACACACACACACACACTCCTTGGATTCTCCTTCCAAACGAAATAGAGAACATGTAGCGCGATGCCTTTTTGTACCTTCCATTACCATTATAACTTAAAAAGTAATAATTTACCGTTACAAGTAGTTCCCTCCCACAAATATATCGTGAGTCCACTCCGGATTTAAGAGCTTCTCTCGGTTGAGAGAAAGGCTGCAGCTCCGCCGAAAGAGATAGAACGAGAAATCCCGTAAACCGAGTGTAGTTCGGCACCGGATCTCACGTACAAGGAGGGAAGAATACCACCAGATCCCGGTATATAACATACAATAAATACAATACGGTATAGGAGTCTAATACCGTAGTTATAAATATTTAGCTTTTCTGAACTTCTCAAATACATTATATTACACCTGTCAATGGATCTGAGAGGTCCTGAGAGGTGGGATGGACTTTCGGGCTCCCCCTGGCAGTCGAAAGACTCATTTCCTTCACGTCATCTCTACACACACATGCACACACACACACACACACACACACACACACACACGCAAGTCCACCTAGCTAACAGGTGGCCAGTCGGGGTTTAGAGCTCTTACCGGCTGGGGTGGGGCCTCGCTGATGGGAGATGCCTAGTTGGAGAAAACCCTGCAACCCAGCTTATAGGTCTGTTCTGAATCTCTAATCCAACAGTGTAATTCGTATCACCGCCACCTCTCGTGATAAAAAGCATGCACTACACTTATGAGCCTAATGACCTTAGAGGTTGAGGCGTCGGAAAACTCTAATCAATCAATTGAAGCAATCCGCCTGTCGCTGGTAGAGGATTTGATCTGGGGCCAGGCGGTCAGGTGCAGGTTGCGTATTGTTGACCGCAAGCACAACGAGGTGCGAGGAGTTCTAGCAATCAGGCGGCATCTAATAGAATTCAAATTGACAAACGGAAATTTTAATAGTAACCATAGAGCATGTTTCAACATGGCAGGATTTCCTAAAACTATCCAATAGTGGTGGCTGCTTGGGCGTGGGGCGCGATGGTGACAACTCGTGGTTCCCGCTCTGACCTCTCTTGCTTCCCGGAAAGCCAGATATGGGCGATGCGGTGTTTATCCCTCGTTAGATGTTTCCTAAAGAATTCCTAAAGTAACATCCGCGTTGTGTAATTAGGGAGTTCGTGCACCCTCGAACGTTAAAGCATTATAGATATTCTGCGCATGCGCATTTCAAGTTTTCTTGGATAGGCGGAAGAACAGGCCTGATGGCCCGAGTGTCACCACATAAATAAAGTCACATTATTATTATTATTATTATTATTATTATTATTATTATTATTATTATTATTATTATGTTTCTCATTACTTTTGATCATCTGCGCATATGTAGAAGATCGATAATGCTGTCCGCCTTGGCGTGCACAAACTTCCGATTGGATCAGCGTCAGCGCATAATGTCGAGTTCGCTATGTATCAGATCGTCCTTGTGATTTGTCAATTATTTCGGGCGGTAAGCGCAGTGATCCTTTTCCGTGCTCTGGAAAGCTCAACGTGGGCTGCAGCTTAAAAGTGGCGGGGCTTGCTCCGACTTCGCCTGCACGAGAACTGTTCCGTAAAACCCGTTTCATTGCAGCGCAGATAAACAGTGATGCTACAATATACTTTTAGAAAGTTACTCTTGGGATTGGAATTATAAAACGACACATCATACATTTTGACACGTTTTGTGTAAAATGTGTACGTGATTTTTCGTGCGATTCTTCGAGTGAATTGCGCTTTGAAAGTCATTTGGACACCAATAAAAACTCCGGCAGAGAGTGTGTGGGAAGTTGACGCTACGGAGAATTGCTCTTGTCATTTGGAGACGAAAGCAGAAGCTATGTGAAAACGAATATTATTTTAGTCATTGTTGATGAAAGGCGGCATTTGATACGTGTGTTCTGTTTCTTCTCTTTTCATAAACATTAAAAACCTTAACCAGCCTGAATGAAGCAGGAAATTGGAAGCATTTTCCACTTGTTAGAGATCAAAATGTATTATTATTATTATTATTATTATTATTATTATTATTATTATTATTATTATTATTATGCTGCTGTGAAGTGTGTGGAAAATTGACTATTCTGATACGGCACACGTGAAAACTGAAGCTTTCTCGCCGCATGACGTCGAAAGCAGACACATATTAATTATGATAATATGGCCGTCACCTCAGATATGAGAAATAGCGGATTAACATAATCAAATATTTGAATTTTTCAGTTAAAATCAAAACTGTTTCATTGTTTTTGTATTTTTCTCCAATCCTTCCAAAGTGTTCTGAAGTGTACTTTTCACATGGTCAGACACCGCTTAGTTTTCTGTCATTTTAAGCACGTATTCGAAATTAGTAATATAAATGCCTGTGAGTTTCTTCAAGGGGATCCGCAAGGGGTCACTTCTTATACGAGTTATTTTTTCGCGAAACTTTCTGCGCTGCGACTGGGGGTAACGGCGAAGTTGGTGGCGGCAGATGCGGCCGTACGTGACTAGACATGTTGGTCAGGAGAGCTGTTCGCGGAAACGAAGGACAAGACACAGGCAACGACGGAAGAGAAGAAAATAAGCACGGCGAAGAAGACGAAAACACCGGAAAAGGAGCGCGAGAAAACAATGTGGAAACGATGTGGAAATCAATGCCACAGTAAAACTGAAAATAATCTCTACTCGCTTGAAGTTTGGGTTGGAAAGAAAGTTCGTTTGGAGCGCTGTGTTCTTGTTTGTTTGCACTGCTAGTTGGCGCATGTTCCGAGTATGGCTATGTTGGCGTGCTGGGAAAGTCCTTGTGTACCAAGGAGCCGTGAAGGGCTGCCGAGATTTCGGAATCTACGTCTCTTCAGAAGTGTACTGCGGATTTGTCTTGGGTGAAGTAGAGGGTTACGAACCTCTCAGGCGCTTGCTTCTAATGAATTTTTTCTCCAAACGAATACTTGCTATATAAACTCCCACAGTCCCAAAATCAGTCCCTAAAGTTATAATACAGTTTTTAAACCAATGCAAAGGGAGCGTACATTACTGGAACTCCGAATTTAGCAGATATATCATATTATCACTTTTCCTATAAGTTAATGGTTCCCGTGCGAATTATTGGCACAGAATTTAGTATAATTCTAATCACACAGATCATTTAATCACAAATTTATTTTATTTTTCATCCAGGCTTATTATAAGAATCTCTCCCTAGAATGCAATGAAAAGAATAGTAATTTGTGAAGCGTTTTCGCTGGCTGCGCAACCCACGTGGTAATGGAGTTTGACGATTCAGTTTTTGCGCTAATTGTATTCTGGCTACAAATGATTATTTTTTTAAAGGTGGTTGAGGCCGGTTACATGGCAAACATTGATTAAAATAACAGTAGTAGTGATGAGATTTAAAAACAACCCTTTTATCATATGAATCTATTGTGGAGTTATCAATATCTCTAATCTGTATTTTCGTATTTACAAAACTAGAGAAGACAGAGTTCTTTTAAGTCTATTAAGACCTACCGAGGGTCCATTGCTGGACATCGTGTTTATGTACTGATGTTCCAATTTATTGATCTTCACACATAGAAAATCTCGTTGTCTTTGCTTGGCTACCTCTTGCTCCTAGTTTTGGTCTCTATCAAAGAAAACTGCTTTCTTCAGATCTATAGGAACTCGCACAACAAAACAAAGAAATTGAGAAATGACGATGGATAAGCGTACATATGATTAATTTTAAAATATTATTAATATTTTGTTACTTTTTCATTAAACCATAAGTGCATGTCCTAGCATATTTATTGCCCATTATCATTAATTTAAAGAAAGGCGACATTTGAGTAGAAATCTCAAAAGACTTTCTAAACGAAAGCTCTTGATATTTTAAATATGTGGATGGAGACGTGAGTGGAGTGGCCGGAGCGAGATGGAGGTGGGTGCAGATTTTGACGGTCGTGACAGGCGCCGCGGCGGTGGCGGCGGCGGTGGCGTCCGTGTACTCTGGCCGTGCAGGGGAGGGGGAGGGGAAGTTTGCGAGGGAAGGGGCGGGGAGGGCGTCGCACGAAAGCGGCGCGGCGCTCCGGGGTTGCGGCGCCGAGGGAGGCCCTAAGGGCAGCCGCCTCGAGGCGCTGACGCCCGAGGCAGCGCTGACCTCTGGCCCGCGCCCAGCGCCGCGCCCGGCTCTTCATGCAGATTGGATTCAATCGGATCGGTCGGGCGTATCCTACTGCTAAAATATGTGAATTTTCCTCATTTAGGAATGTGTTGTCGACTGTTATCTCGTTATAGTCGTGAAAGTATTACGAACTTTTTCTTGAGAAACGGACACTACAGTTCCACTTTTTCCAAAACTTTTACCCTTTCTTTTAAAGTTTCAAACCTAATTGGGGTATTTTTGAAAACAATATATTGATTCGTGAAGGTATTTCTGTATTTTTTCTCGATTATTTCCAATTTTTAAATACGTTAATATTTTGAATGATCATGACTTGGACTTCTTCTAATGGTACGCATCTGGATATCAACCTAAAGAAACGAAAACCTGAATTGTCTTTGTGAAATGGCATACATAAATTCCTGTTTCATATTATTTTAATATTTAACAAAATATATACTGTAATATTAATTTGATAAAATGTATTATTTTGTATTACTTTAAATCAAATCGTCTTCAGTTGTACTATTATACTGAATTACATAATTTAAGTACATATTTTGAAGGTACTTTTCGATTTTGTTGGAGAGTACGATGTGTCAGAAGGAATGCAGAAAATTCTGATGAAACTTTCTGTCCCTTGGATCGTTATTTCTCATTTCGTTCCCTCTCAACAAATTCCTCGCCTATCTCTTCCTTTTCCGCGATGTCGTGTCTGAGGGCAGCGCGCAGGTGTCAAAGGTCACGGATGACGTGACGCCCCGCCGCCGCCGGCTGCAAAACGGCGCCGCGACGCCGACGCCCGACACCGACGCCGGAGACGCCGAAGGCAGCCCGAAGTGGCGCCTGAACGACCACTTCTGGGGGATAGCGGTGCCAAATTCCATTCGAAAGAGGTCATTAGAGGAAAAGGGGATCGTCGGGATTGAAACTGCGTTTATCTGTTTAATGTAAAACTAATAGTCGTGCTGAAAATCAAATTCTAATCTCACAGCCGCAGCTCTTTCTGTAGATTAAGGAAGGTGTTCTATTTATTTTGATTCCGAAAGCAATTGTTTTAAGTATAAAAGGGAATATATTTGTATAAATGTATGACTTCATTTTTTTATTTTAATTGTTTATTTTCTTCTTTATTTTTTATTCTCTTTTTAATTCTTTATTTTTTAGTAATATTAGAAATTGAAAATGTAACAGATTTTTTTAATAAGCTGTAATATCTCTTAGACACTTGTTATATTCTGGAACATTATTAAAAATGTTAATAGCATATTTTACTTGTAAGAACAAGTAGTGTATTATTTGTAAATGAAGGTCGGAACGTAATATTGGACAGTTCGAAACACTGAAGCACAATCTACAGAAAGGCCGGACGATTTGAATGATTGGCAACCATACCCAATGGTGGACGATGGTTGTGGGGTGGTTATTTGTTGTATCTCTTTCGTATCCCCGAAACTGAATGTGATAGTGAGGTTGGTTGCTTACAGTGTTCAAGATTTCATTTGATGATATTTTGAATATTTCTTCTTTTAACGCACCGTTGCCTCCGTACATATCTCATACGAACCCGTTTACGTTACAAGTAGTATACGCTTAATATTTTAAAACAGAGGGTAAGCATCAAGCATGTGAAAAAGTTTGCTATGTTAAAGTGAACCGTGTATACCATTCAGGATAATAAAAATGTGAAAACAACTTTATAAATGTTTAGACGTGTTGTAACATTTCAAACAGGTAAATACGTATTTTTATAACTCATTTTAGAATAATAAAATTCTATAAAAACGCATTAGTATAGATATTTTCAGAAACATAGCCCTTTTGCTTGCCAATAGTATATGTTTGTTTCTCTTCCTACGGTAAATTGTGTAATTGCGGGGATAAGAAAGTAACTTTTGCAAAGTAATTTCCGTTTTTGTTAACATTCTTCATGTGTTTATAAATAATTATCGTTCTGAATGTACTGAATATATGTAGGTTTTAGTTCTTTTATAGTTACACAGTCTATATTATTGGAAAGAAGCGTCGCATATTATTGTTTCTAAATGTTCTTAATACGTTTTATCGACTCAATGGTCACCGCCTACGAAACAGTGCATGAAACCAGGAGGTAATTATGTTCCTACCGTAATGATGGTGGTACGCCTCGAGCAGTCAGGATAGCGGAAGGGGGCGTAGCTGGAATGGCACAAGGGGCACGATGTAGGGGGTGGGGTATTGGGGAACCACAGAGGCGACGCCGGAGGCAATCTAGGCGACAGAGGCACCTGTGGCAAAGGGTGGGCCCTCGGGCAGGCCGCGAGAGGGCCAACCAATCAGGAGGTCACTCTCGGAAACCTATTGAGTGGGAATAGAACGCGTCTAAAAATCATCGAATCAGCCTTGTATAAGGTTTTTTTAATAGTGAAATGTAACGTTTATATTATTATTTTATGATTCCAAAATTATGAAGAGAAAAATTGCAAGTGAGTCTGCAATATTGGCGATGCGCTTTCGACCATCATAATGGGAAATGTTTATTTTAAGTGTTATTATTTAAAGGTAAGTCAGTATGATGTTATGAAGACACCAAGGGCGGACTGTGAGCTGGTATTGACAATTGAGAAAATTAAGAAAGATCCACACCCAAGAAGTGTCGCGGACGTCTGAGAAAAAAAAATCACATCGAAAATCAATTGATAAGCGCGTATGTAAATTATGTTTGAATGGATAATTACATAGATCATAGACTTTAGTCATATATGTCTATAGCCAAAACGCAGAGCAGTTGAAAAGTTAGAAATGCACTTCTTATCCACTAAACAGAAAAGCAGAAATCTCAGAAATTGTTTTATGTTGTTTAGTACTTACTTTCGAACACTAATTAATTAGGTAGGTTTACAAATTCAGAAAAAAATACAACCACTATATACTATGAACTCAAAGATAAACAGTACCGAAAATAATTGAAGTGTTTTATGTTAACCAACATCTGTACATGTATTTTATAGTAATAAGAAAGCATACTGCTCATCTTTAATTAAAAACGTAAAAGTCAAGTATAATGTATAATCACTGCGTTTTTATGAAGAGACATGTATGACATACGATTGCTGAAAATTGTATTTATTTAGACTCACTAACCTGTGCATTTAAAAATGAATTTCGAGCTTACAAAACTGACTGTTTCCTGATCGCTACCAATAATCTTACATTAACATGCTTCAACGCTTATATATGCGAATTTTCAACTGCTTTCAATAGATTGATTACTGATTCAATTAAGAGATAAATAAACAAACATTAGAACAATAGACAAACATTTATTTTATTAAGTTTAAGATTAAATTCAATGTTTATGCTATAAAATTCTGTGAAAAAAAGCACGTGATAACATATCTGCAGGGATTATAGGGGTAACAAACGTAAATTTAAATAAATCAATTACGAAATTGAGTTGAGAATAAAATTCAAACTTCTTTTTTAAAGTAAATCCTTTGTATTTTTTAGTGAAGTTGTAAGATGAAATGAAAAATACATTGGTCGATGATTGATATATCACCCTATTCTTTGTTGTTTCCTGAATATATCAACAAAGCCGGTGTGATAAAAGGCAATTCCGGGGTTAATGAGGGCGGTCAACCCGAAGTTTCATGGGCAGGGCCTGAAGGAGCCAGGGCAAAGTGGGCCGCAGGCACCGCAGTATTACGACCGAGGCGGCGGCGTCGGGGGGGAGTGGGAGGTCGCCGAGCCGCTGCTAGGTATTCAAGGGCGCGCGAGCCCGCGGGCAGGGATATTGCCTGCCGCGCGGCTCGCCCCCTAATGGAATTCAAACCTTCACCACCACCCACGCCTCCGGCCCTCCACCCCCGCCCCGCCCCGCCGCGCCGCGCCGCGCCACGCCGCCGCCGCCTCCGGCGCGCTTAATATCGCCGGCCGCGCTCGCGACCGACTCTTCCTTCTACTCCTCCTCCTCCGCCGCCGCCGCCCCCACATCCGATCCCGCCGCCAGCCGGCGCCACCCACCGCCTTTGAAAACACGAGGCCGGCCAGCCAGGGTGGAGTTGGCGTGCACGCGGTTACTCGTGTAGTTTCTGCAGTCGACGGCGGGGCAGTCCTGCTTGCACCGAGTGAACCACCGCCAGCCCCGTGAGGTACCCCGGGGAATTCCACCTCGTCTGCGTTCGCCTTCGTGTGTACTTCACTATGTGCATCATAACCGGGCCACCACCACCGCCGCCGCCTGCGCAAATCGTATCGATCTCTACCGACCATTGTCCGTGTGATCCTCACCCAAGCGACGGACTAGATCGCGATCGGCCAACCGGGGGCGAACCGATCAATGTGACAGCTCGCATTCCGACAGCCCGTTCGGGCGACCGCCCACGCCGGTCCCTTCTTTAGCAGCCTTGGCCGCCCAGCTCGTCGTCCTCGCCTCGTGGGCGGTGTGACCGCGGGCCGCGCCGTCTCTGTCTGGGTTGACGTGATCGTCGCGAGTGCCGGCCGGGCTGGGCTAAAAGCGTTCGGCTGGCTGGGCTCGCTCGGCTCTAAGTGCGCCACCTGCCCCCACACTAAGGGATCTACTTCAGACTTGTTGCTGGTGTGTCGAATGCAGCTCTCCGGCCTGCCCGCCTTTGCCTCGTGTTCCGTTTCCGGGCGCCCCGCCTCCTGCTTCGCCGCAGGGCGCTGAGTCGGGGAAGCGCATGGGGGCGTTGCATGCAGAGATGGATGTCCGGACGTTTCCGCTCGCGCGGTCCTGCGGGGCTGCCGTTCTGAGGATGATAATTCGCGCAAGTCGTGGATGCGGCGTTTTCGGTGCTGCTATAACACGTGGAAAAGAGTCGACGCCGGCGGGGCGTAAGGATGAAGCGTTTCGCGATGTTTGTGCGTATGGATGAAGTTATACGATGCTTGTGCTAGATGATGATTCAGGTGAGACTGTTTGCAGTGTGTTTTTGTATTGGGGGATGGGACTTCATAGTCCTATTTTTCTCTTAGTACTGAAAATGCTTTTGTGCGTGCTGCGTTTGTGGTCTTTAATTGTCAGTCAATATTTTATTCCATATTTCTTGCTCTTGATTATTTGACCGGAAGGACTTGAGATTGTTTATGGTGTGTAAAATAAAACTCTGGTTAATAAATTTCATTTTTGTATTCTTCGTATTGGAACAAACATAAACTTATGGGGTAGATGTGCATTATATGTGTAATATAATTTATTAATTATTCCTAAAAAAATTTCCAGGCAGTTGAAGAACGTATGAAATACGCTTTGAAATTTTTTGATATATTTTATTTATTGTCTTTCTAGATTTGTATTATTATGGGGTTAATAATCAATGTTACTCCTGGTTTGAAAGATCTATTTTTGAAAGAACTAACCCAATTTTCATCTCAAATGATACAATACTACTTTAAAGATGTCTTGTTATTTAATACTACATGAGAAGCAAAGTGATGGACAATTGTGCGAAGAGATGTTCTGATTCTTGTATTAAGTTTGCCCCTTGCCTGACTGGTTTGTGACGGAGTAATTAGTGCGTCAGCGCTGCCTATGACCCGTGGCTAATGGAGATGATGGCAGAGGTATGGTTAGCGCGTGGGGGACGTGTGTTTACTCCTAATGACTTTCGAATCATGACACTTATTGTGCGTCCAATGTTGAACGTGGGCGGCGCGTGTGAGTTCGAGTAATTGAGTAAGTTCACCTCCATTGTGAGCAATTTATCAAGAATGAGCTAATGCTACGTTTTAGCTTTGTTCTGACCCGCTATTTCCGCCATTTTATTTAAATATGTTTTTCTGATGCTGACTGTGTTTGAAGATGAAGATTGTTTGTTTTAGATATATTTATATGTTTATTTCAAAGATTAGATATGGATGGTGTTTAGAAATGACGTCATAATGTATTTTTTCGATAAATTCTTTTCCGATTGAGGCAAGTGATTTTTGTAATTTTTTCCTTATAGGTGTTGTGAAATACTTTTAATTTGGGCAAAGACACACTTTCACTCATAAATACGGAGTTTATAAAATGTATTTGATAATTTATAGTTAGTTAGATGGTAAATGATATATTTTATATTGTAGAAATAAGTAATATAAATATGTGTCCAAACTACAATAATCTTTTGAAAATGAGTTTGAAAATATAAGTTCTGAGCAGTTTGCAATTACGCAAAATAAGAAGCGAAACTTGTCTCTTAATAAATATTGCAATGTCTGAAAATATAATCAAGTTAGTTTTATTTTTATTAGTATTATCAATTTCAAATCATTGTACATACTACTCGTATTTTTATTTCCCTACAAGTTTTTATGTTTTTATTTACAGCAAATTCTACGTGTAAGACTGCCAATATTACATAAATTGATTTAGTTTATATTTCTTAATGATAAAGTTAGATAGTTGGATATTAAAAAGATCTAATAAACAGAATTCTTTTTCGATATAAAAAAGTTTTTAAATGATATAGTCTATACATAAGTTGTGGATGTTATTATTAGAGTTTACAAAGTTTTCAGATGCGTCAAGATTATTGACAAAAATACCTATCATTTAAAGTAATATGTTCTAGCTAAAAATTGCCCGGACTGTTGTATATAACTTATGTGTAGTTTGAATGCGAAATGTTATTTTGACATTTTAACGACAGGATTACGAAATTTTTCACCTTTAAAGGGGTTTAAGATGGGCTTGTCAAGTTTGAGCTCCCTCTAATGGATGAATATGGTCATCTTCGCGTTTCTAGCGTTTCTCCCTATAAGCTGAATGAGTGAAATCCCCAGCGACCATAATACGATTAAGATTTGAAGTGAACCACCCTATTATAGATTAGTAGACAGCTGATTTACCCCATTATCTTGGTTGATCAGAATTGCAAGGACGGTAGCAATTCACTGGAGAGGATCCAGGTAGTTTGTGGTGGGTCGATGTGTGAGATGTTTTTTATCTAGAGTGCGTTTGTTATCATCTTCTGAGGCTTTTGTGCATGCGCATTTTAGCTTTTATTTCTCTTCCTGGTCGACGTTTTTTCGAGGTTGTTTTTTTGGGATAAGGGGTGGCAGATAGTTGTCGTAGAAGTCTCGTTTTTCTCTCTTGCTGATTATATATTTATGAGGTTAAAACAAAACAAGATGTCCTAGTAAGAGACGATATAGCGATATTTCATCATTGGAGGTCATTTTTTTATCACCACCATTTGATTATGTAAATACGTTTTATGGCCACTACTAAACGGTACCTCCATTTTTCATGTCGAATTTTTGCCAGTGGCTAATGTGTGCATTTTATCGTGCGTTTATGGTAGAGCGCCAGTCTTGATAATTAGATATTAACTTTATTGACTATTTTCGTCAACAAGTTTTAATAAAACTGTGCGAGTATACCAAATCGAGAAAAAACATTTCAAATATTACATGAAGATCAGTTTTAACTTTTAGAAATGAAAGTTGCAAGGTCATGTAAAATTATAGGTTTGAAAAGTTTTTTTTCTAGTGCATCTGATTGCGATACCAAAGAATCAGATCTTCGCTGATTCGAAATTCATGATCGCATCTATAATCTGCTTTGTGTGTACAATGTTGTGGATGCTAAATGAGCTAACGGAATGGCTATGTTGGCAGTGAAAACACAGTAATAAGGATGATGTTTTCAATAATCACAAATGTGTCTGACAAGAATTTTTTCTTCTCCCACTAAATAAACGTAGTAACAAGATGCATTTCTGTATATATTTGTGATTTTCATTTTGTTGGCTTTGTCCGATATCAAATATTGGTCAAGTTTTTTTCAATCGACATTCGCTGTTAAAAAACTCAACAATTGAAAATCAAGATAATGTAATGAATTAGACTCTATCTTACTGTCACATTTTATGAGAGCTAAGTTGGCCAAGAAATTAAGTATGCAATACGGGTTGAAATTGCGCTAATATCCGAAGCTTTCTAGCCAAAGTTTTCTAGAAAAATTAGTAAGGTGGCCAGAGAAATAATAAAAAAATTGCACAGAAGGCGATAACCAAATTATCATCTTGGAATTGTCGACGAAATAACTTATCGGCGAGCTTTATTATTTTGAATTGTGAACTAATAAAATGAAATCAAGATAATGTAAATGATCGAGGAGAAAGAAACGGATTTTCAGAATTTAACCTCGCCCGATATGTACTTGAAAAACTCCCAAAGTGAACGCAAGTATGAAGATCGTAACATTGTACGTTGTTAGGCTATATGCATGATATTGCTTATTATTAATAGTTAGGTTCCCCATTTTTTAAGACAGGCGACAAGTCTGTGATGTTGTAAGTGTTGTTTTTAGTGAGGGAGAGGTCGGAGTAATGACAACGGTGTGTTATAGTATACACCTTAAATCAAAGAGGCAATTTGTCGCTAACGCTGGCTAAAGGAGTCTTATTTCCCCATATATTTTTTGTAATAATATTGTGCTCGATGGTAACAAGCGGTTGGCATTTAGAGCGCTCTTAGTGTTGTAAAGTATAGTTATACGAAAGTAACAGAAGAATGGAAACGCCAGTTAGAGAAACGTATGGAATTGAAGTATTAATCAATACAAAAGACATCATAGTCTGGAGATTGGAACTTCCAGCAGAATCGGAAGTGGCTTAGCATTTAACTGATGTATACGCGGTATAGTTTTCTTATAGGTGTTTTGAGTAACGACGGTGGCTGATTATTAGACACTTAGTTTGTGACCAGAGTTGAAGGTAATTCTCGTCTGTCTAGAGGAGAATTGTGCTCTGGATCGGTAGTAATACACCGTAGGGTTTTGTTTAACGAGAACACAGGCAAATGCGGTGCAGTAACAAGACAAGGGGATGAGGTAGTTCTGTAATGCTAATATATACAATCGGCAGATTATGCTCGGCGCGAGCTATATTTGTCTTTTCGCTCTTTGTTCCTGTAAATACATACCATTCCAGTATCGTTACAAATACTTGCCGGGAATCATCGAGAGCTTAACGCTTGTCCACGTTGAGGGACGGTGCTTATGCCGTTTGATCGTGGAGATACTAGTAGGGGAAAATTTGCAAATCAGACGTAGGTTGTCGCCGATCTTGTTGGCCAGTGGAGCAGCTGACATCATCCCCCCGATAAAACACTATATACTGATGCTTTAATGCATTACATTTTACGGGATAATGGTAGGAGCTGATCCGAGCCCGAAATCACATCAATCAAATCAACCCATGCCATAAACTTGGGAAAATTTATGCCAACGCCTAAGTGCGCGGCGAGATAAGAGGTGAAGTGGCTTTAATGCACTACATTTTTACGGGACTAATGCACCTGCATGGAGCTGACGGCGCCCAAAATCATAATCAATAAAATCAAGCCCATCGCCCAGTTGGGATTGCATACCTAATGGCGGGGAGCGAAGAGCTGTGTAGTGCTTTTAAAATGCACTACATTTACGGGACTAATGACCTCAGGAGCGTGAGCGCCCGAAAATCATAAATCATATAAAAGCATCCCATTGGGAATTTGAATGCAACCACTGGTGGGGAGAGAGAGGAGAAGGGTGTTAGTGGCTTTAATGCATAATTTTCGGGACTAATAGAATTCAAGTGATGTGACGCCGCAAAATACTTAAGATTCCAATCATCAACCCATTCCCAGACCTTGCACTTGCAATCATAGCCATAAAGTGCGGCGAGAAGAAGTAGGTGTGTGTTTTAGTGCACCTACATTTACGGGATCTAAGAACTCAGGAGCTGACGCGCTAAAATCACTAATACAATTCAACTCAACCATCCAGCTTGGGAGCACTTGCATGCAACTAGAGTGCGGCCGCGAGAGAGAGGTGTAGTGCTTTAATGGCACTTATCAATTTACGGGACTAATGAGTCAGAGGTGAGCGCGCAAATCATTAATCAATACTCAATCAACATTCACAGTTGGGCATTTGCAGCAACCCTAAGTGCGCGGCGAGAGAAGAAGGGCGGGCGGGCGAGCTGGTCTTCGTGTCCTTAGAAGCGGCTCCGGGATCCGATAGTTTTTTGGGTCGCCGACTGGAGCGATAGCGTCGGCGAGCGCAACCGCGCCGCTCGCTCGGCCTCGATAAACCTTACCCAGAACTGCCGGTAATCTTCGCGGCGGCGGATGGCCCCAGCGTCGGGCGGGCCGGGATCAGACGGGAGGGAACGGAGAGACCCAGGAATAGGAAGGATAAACGAAAAAAACGGGACTGGTACCCAGGAGGGTCGGTTGGAGACTTTTCCGACAACAGGGAAAGGAATAGGATTAAGGGATGGGATGAAGTGGGGAAGGTGGATGCCCAAAACAATGAGGGCAAGGCGATAGATAAGGCGTTTGGTGTTATAAAGGGAGCGTTGACAAACATAGAACTATATCGTTACTTCTCCCATGATGCAAGGGTTAAGAAAGAACTGAGAAGAAAAGAATCAAACAAAGGAGGGAAAAGGAGCAGGAATGAACTAAGTGCTGGAGCTAAGGGGAGGTGGAGGGATTAAAAGGTGTGACAGGCGTAGAAAGAAGACAAGGTCAGATGATTTAAAAGCGTGTAGAAGTTATGCGGATACTACTAAAATATCGTGGAATTAGCGGAAAGAGGCGAGAGGACGGAGTAGGTTTGGAAGAAAGCCAATTGATTGTAGAGAGGCGGGGTAGAAAATGTGTGATAACAATGTGGTGGTAGGGGGTAGGGTAAAGTAATGAAGGTGTGAATAGAGATACAAGATAGGGGGAAAGAATGGCAGTTATCATAAGAGAGGGCGGGATTTTTGGAGAGTGGCGAAGAAAGATGATGATGGTAATTGAAAAGTAAGAGAAAGTGGTCGAAGTCCGACCAAAGGGATATACCACTAGATGGAAAGAAAAGGAAGAAAATAGAGATTCGCGATGGAGTAGGGGTCGGTAGCAGAATAAAAGAAGGTGTGTGCGTTCAGAAGATGGAGCAATGTGGGTGGGAAATAGGAGAGAAATGGGGCAGAACAAAGATGCTTGAAAAGGGAGAACAGGGCGGTGTGATGTAGAGGAAAAATAGCTTGGTGGCAGTAGAGAAGGAGAAGACAATGCTGAAGAGGCAGAAAGGGTGTATGCAGGGGAGGGCCAAGGGGCGATTGCCAAAAAAATGGGAAGAGTTTAGAGTGAGAAGTGCAGTAATGGGGAGGGTGCAGAAGAGGAGGGACGGGTGGTTGGCACGTGTAGAGAAAGTAGAGATGTAGAAGAGCAGGAAGTAATGCGGGTTAGACGAGTAGGATAGTGAACGGTGCAGAAGAGCCGGAGGTTGGAAAGGGGGTGCAGAAAGAGCAGGATGGCAGGTGCTAGGAGGCGGAAGAAGGGGTGATAGCGAGAAGGCAATAGAGTGCATGCAGAAAAAGTAGGAAGGGTGGGTGCAGAAGAGGGATCATGGGTCGGGTTGCAGAAAAAGTGGAAGGGGAGTGGCAGAAGAGGAGGAAGGGGTGGGTGCTGTAACGAGAAGTAGGAAGATGTAGAAGAGCAGGAAGGTAGGCGGGTGCAGAAGAAGGAGGTAGATAGGGAAGCCAGGAGGGTAGAGGGGCGGCGCGGGACTTGATCTGCGGGCAGCGCGCTCGTGCGCGGCGTCTAAATGGCGTCCCCAAAATAGTTCAGGTGCGCATGCTAAGTCAGCACTCTCACGCCGGATCCCCGCCCGAGGCTCGAGCATTGCTAATACTCCCGTCACGCGACAGGGCAGCGGGTGCGGCGGGGGGGCGCGCGGTCGAGTCGTCAATTCTGGGGCTAGGGGTGCCAGAGGAGACGTTGTTGAGGGTGCCGGTGATTGGTCGTCGATTTGTCCTGAGATCGGCTAATAGAGGGAAGGCAATGGAAGGAGAAGAAATAGCGGTTCTTTAAAATAGTAACGTAAGCAATTTAAAAGAGTTGGGAGGCTGCAGGTTGTTGAGGGTTCTTGGCGTGACCGGAAAAGAGAACTGATAAGAAAGGAACGACGAACGTTAATAAGGAGGGTATAAGTAGTTTTGTGTTAAACGTGTAAGAGAAAATGAAAATTAAGAGTGAATTGATCTGGAAGAAATGTCGGATGCAGGCATATTTTTTCTTTATACAGAGTAAATTTTCAATTTTTAAACTTCTTAAATTGCCTGAATGCAGAACTACTGACATAACCTTTATTGTGATCGTATATTGTAACTCATCGCAGAGAGCCTTGTGTTTGTGGCTACTGTATGTGGAAACAAGTGAATACAATGGAAAATAGAATGTCTGTGATAGAAATGAAAGACTGGGAAATTGGCAGTCAAATTAGCACACCAATCAGTTGGTTGAATGTAGGGACACATCAAAATTTTATTTGGAACAATCTTTTAGTCATATTTCAGTTTTGAGAAATTTTGCCCACCACAAGTTTCGCTTCACATTTTTAATGTCCCTTTTATTCAATGAGATAGTAAGTATTAAATGGGAGTTATATTTCAGATTTTTTGAGTTGGTGCTGGTAAAATAGTTATTCAACTCTTCTCTTTTCTTTGGGTGCTGCTTATTTCTTTTTGTAAATTTGTAGGCGAAAGGTCAAGTGACTAATTCATTTTCATTTTTCCTTATAGATAGATTCTGGAAATGATACAAATAAATTAATTGAATCTCGTTTCGCTTGCTATAGGAGAATTCGTTCAAAAATTCTACATAATTCTATTTACTAAAATATTGGTGCCTGTCCTTAAGACTCAACAATCACCTATTACAGGCCTTCGGCCGTGTTGACCTCGGCCTTATTGGACATTCGGGATACCCATGACAGGGGTTAAGTCGTAGCGTGTAGCACGAAAGAACATCCTTCGCGTGGTATTTCTGCTCCTTCCATAACCTTATGATGGGTCCATTTCTCGTCTCGTTAACAGAATAGATATTGTTTTAGGGACCTTCTTGTGTAAGGAAAGGTTGCAGTTATTAGCCAGGCCCCCCAGACAGGATATCAAAACAGGGGTTCCCCCGTGAAAAGCAGGCAAACTAACTAAAGAGACCGAGGGCATACATATCTAATACAATGTTTTAAATAAACAGTGCATTAAAGGCAGAAAAAGTTGCATGAGAATGGCGACTTGT
>BOPP01000138.1:1364382-1426627 GCA_017312745.1 Gryllus bimaculatus
ATATATATATATATATAATGACTAGTCGACTTGCTGTTTCCTTATAACGATTTTTTTCCTTTTATGCTTAATATAAATGTCTTTTTATTTGTTTTGTAGTTAATATTGTTTTCGTAAACAATTGATATAATGGAATATTTTCGTTTTATAGAAAATTAGTAAAATCTTTATTTTTCCTTCGTAAATATCCATTGTACATTTTGCTTCTGGGGGAGCCGAAACCCTATCAGCCATTCCGCCCTTATGTGCCCCCAATGGACATGGCGCATTAGATGTATACGACTCGTAAACCCTTCAGACACCCGACGTCACTCTGCTTAACAGGGCGTTCCTACCCTGTATTACGCCCATTTTAAGGTGTAATTCAGTAATCACGAGTACCACGAATATTTCTGTGGCGTTTAACAATTCGGAATGCGGTTTTTAGCCTTCAAAAGCTAACAAAGAGAAACACAAACACAATTAGAGACTATAATGATTATCAAAAAGATAAATTATGTTTATTTTAACAAAACAGTGATATATAATGAATTATTTTACATTTGTATGGTATATTTTTAAAGACTTAATATATTTGTAACAAATAATGTACTTCAGCTTCCGAGTCAATGACCCCCATCTCGATCAGGTTTTTGTCCACTTTCCTTGATCCAATGAGCAAATGTTTAGATGGCCCGCTTCTGGACTTAAATGTTTCAACAGTTTCACTATGCGCACGTTTTGTTGAACTTTGCTTTTCCTTGTAATGGTAAGAGTGGAGGTAAGGGCGAGTTGCTATTTTGTTAGCAATGCAGAAAAATCATATTTGCAATTCGTATACCAATGCCAATACGTTTGCTATAACTCATAAACGAAAATGACTATTTTTCAAATATCGTTAATCTTGTGATTTTTAAAATCTATTTAAAAAAAATATTTATTAATGTTAAAAGTTTACTCATCTTTCAGCTATTTATAGTTAAAATGACGGGAAGGGATTCTGGAACTCAAGAACACGTGCGCAGGTTATCCTTTCCCCCCTAGCTCAAGTACAGTTTTTACTGCATTATTGACTGAATAAATCTAAATATAAATCTCAATAACAAGAACATGATTCGACAACAGACAATTTAAATTGAATTTGATAATTTTTATATCGCTATTTTAGGTCAGCCATTTGGGATTTTAAAGTTTGGGAAAATTTAAATTTAATGATACGAAATCTGTGACATCTTTGTTGGGGTCGTACTCACATAATATTCTTCATCCATTGATTTGTTTCCTCATTCTGAACAATCGAGTTGCTTGTCCTAATCTTCCCGTTCCAATCGTTTACTTCCTAGTCCCATTGTTGCTGATGAAACGATTTCGAACGCAACAAGGTCACTAAGGGTGTGTTTTAGCTACATGTAAAATATTTTTTCAAACACGGTCCGGCCTACCTCATGCTGCGCGACGAAGCGAAATATACCGCGTATGAGCGTTGAAGTTTTGTACATATAAAGAGACTCGTTTGACGTCGAATTAATTGTCAACATTTTAAAAGGACTTAAATTAGGTAAAAAACATACGGCCGCATTTCAAAAGACAAAGTTCCTAAAATGCGGGAAAACGGAATTGTTGTAAACTAATCAAGTACTTGATAGTGAGCGCCCTACCTTGCCTATGGAATGTCAGAAAACAAATGACTTTGTCGACTCTTTACCTTCTCTCCCGTTTTTTCTTGCCTTCCCTCAAACACGTCGGCGTGCGTTTATTTGCTCTGAAAAAACATCGATCTCGGCGATTAACATTATGTTTGTAAGATACACATTGACGTTCTACAACCGACGTTTCACAGCGAACCGTAATCGATGTTGTATTGTTTAAACACTTTTTTTGTGCTTTCGGATACCTCTATCGTTATTTAATGGCGTCAACCTCTATGAACGTCTGACACTCCTGCGAATATTGACAACTCGTTTTCACCTCCTCGCCAAGAAGTAGAGAGAAGTTATGTAATGCTACGGGGGAAATTGCAAATTTTCGGCAGAAAAAAATCATTGCCGCGCTTTGATAGCAAGAAAGTGGTTAAATCCTGTTGCTAAATTTAGAAAATAAATCCTCTAACACGAAGTGTAACCAGAATCCATGTTTTGTGGGACCTTCATACTGAAAAATCGTATAACGGCAAAACGTCTGGCTGTTCGTCTGTCTATGAACAACGTTAGCGACTAAACCGTTCTGATGATTTTCTCCAAAATTAATATTCCGTACTAGATCTGGCTGATATCGCGGCCCCTTGAAATTAAAACCGATTAATTAGATCGCTGGTGAGGTAGATACCTTCTAATAATTAAATATGGTAAATTACAGGTGTTGTCTGGTATCAAAAATGTATTTTGCTAATGATCGTTTCGATCGCATAGCGATCATCCTCAAAGCTTAACTTTGCAGAGCAGAACTTTGTTTTCGGCCCGGAAGCTCAAGCTCTGAGGATGATCGCTACGCGATCAAAACGATCATTACCAAAATAAATTGTTGAAACCAGACAACACCTTTAATTTACCATATTTAATTAAAACGGGTATTTGCCTTTGGGATCTCTGTTGAAGCCTCTGGGACATTTTCCAAAGTTTCAAAAGAATGGCTCCATCGTTTTATATTATATATTCCTGTTGGATAGTGTGAAGGTCGTTTAAGAGATTGGTGTAAGTCTCGTGTTCGTTAAAAACTGTAATTTTTTTAACATTGCATAAGTTCAAATTTTTTTCGGCGTCTTCCCACGGATAAAATATGGAAGATAGATGGATTTTGCCTTAATAAAATATGTTCCTTAAAGATACGTTTTTGAATAATGTCATGTACAAATTTTCGAAAATTTGAGTACTTTTCCCGTAATTTGGCGTGAAAATACTGAAGAATATAATACTGAGAAATTACGTGCTGTTTTACCACCACTAGTTTATTATAGTATCATCTACTGCAAGGTTACTACATTTTATATTGTATATAATATACTTGCCCCACTTATACAAGCATGAACATACGTGCACACATGATATGGGTTGTATAGTACAAAATAATTTACAACACAATTACAATAAATTTTATTTAAAAATTATGTAAAGTTTTTATATTAAAATGTTTTTGTTTCTCATCTTTTTGCTTTTGTTTTTTAATTTAATTTGCCTATTTTTTGCCCGTTAGTCTCACTGCAAAATGTTTGGTAATTCAATTTAATTTCGTGGAACTGCGAATACCAGCTAAGAGTAGTGCGTGTTGGGAACATATATAAAATATTTGTATTGATTTTTCTAAGAGCTGAACGTTTGGACTTTCTTTCTACACGGAACGTTGTGGTTATTTCACATAAATTATAGATTATTACCTGTACCGCGGGTTACCTCTCACGCAATAACGACTTCACCCTTTCAGAAAAGCCAGAGTGGCGATACTTGCCTTTTATTTCTCTATTGCGACGGGTATGTGAAGAAGATATTTGCAGTAGACAACAATGCAAAATGGAAACCTTTTATTGTGGATTACAGAATTGGGGGAGAAGTGGAAATGTGCTAGAGGATCTGTGGGGGAAGTGGAGGACAAACGACGCAGAAATTAGCCAGGCGTGCCATAATTAACATCACTTCTCACTTGTTATTCAAATTTTTGTAGAATGACCTGAATTTTGTATCTAGATTGTAATATTTGTAGGGATATCAACCGTTCTGTGTATTCTAACCTCGGCCATTATTCCTTTCCTTTTACTTTTCAATGTTCTGGATGCTTTTATCTTCAGAATAACATTTCACATTTATGTATGAACCCTTTTCTTCCTCTATTCTGCACAATCTACATGTAGATATTTAATACGACACGCCTAGAATTGTATGTTTTGCAACATTCTTTATTTTAACAATAAAATGGCGTTGAGTTAAAATGCAGGAAGTTCTAAACATCAAATTACAAATATTTTCAAATTGCAAAATACAAATATTTTCATTAAGAAAGTGCGAAGGTTTAGAAAAGCGACGCTGTCTGTGTATACAGATATTTAAATGTGAATGCTATCAGAAGCATTTTTACCTTAATTAATCTTACACATGTATTTATGTTGACAAATAAAATATTCATAAGATGGGAAGGAAATATGAAATATTCTGGTAGAAATGTATACCCCAAAAAGTGCTGACTTTTATCAGTAGTAAAACTGATTTATATTCAAAACTAGATGATATTCACTGGAGGTAGACGGCATTATATATTGCCACCGTAGTGCGACAGGAAATTCACGAATCTGTGAATAATGGCTTCTGCTTGACAAAGCACGCTCTGAAGAGTTTCCTAGAGGCGACCGCGTGTCTTATCACCTCTTCTTTTGCCAGAAAGGACAGAAAAGGAGGTTTCTTCCTTCATCTGGAAGTACAAAAAGTGTTTGCCGAGGGGCACCTGCGTTGAAGGGGACCACACACATTTCAGTGTCCCACGCTCTCGCGGGTCGTGATGGATGGTGCCGAAGCGGGATCATGCGCAGCCGTGTTAACATTGTGTGCGGTGCAGGTGGTGAGAGGACGGGGAGTGGATGGGATCGCTTGAATGCCGTTAGGTGCGCGATGGCTTTCCCGCCTCTTCTGCTTTGAGGTCGCCACATCACGAGCGTGAACTGACCTGCCCCTCTCCCCCTTTCCTCTCGCTCTCGATCTCTTTCTCACTCTTGCTCGCTCTCTCTCTCCCTTTCTGCCTGTCTCTCTGTCTCTCCATTTCTCTATATTGCTCCATCTATTTCTCTATTTTTCTCTTTCTTTTCCTCCGTTTCTTTCTCTATTTTTCTCTTCCTCTCTCTCTCCCTCTTTTTCTCTCTCCCTCTCTTTCTCTTTATTATATTTTATTTTAAAACTACTTGATTTGCACACTTTTCTGTATGAGAAGTTAGTTTCTTAAAATACACGTATGATGATGGTAGTCTTGAATAAAATGTATCAATATTTATTTCTTCTGAAACCGATTGTTGCAGAAATTAGAGAACATTTCACTATCATTTTTAGTTAAGGAAAATAAAATTCAATAAGATGTACTAGTGACAAATTTAATTTCTGTTCCTATAGAATTTATATTTGGAATATTTGTGTGTGAACAATTTCTAGCCATTTGTTGCTCATCTGGTACTCTGAGTGATATCTCACAATCACATTCGGCTCCAATCGATCAGTCGCACGTGGTGACGTGTGTATCCTCCACGCACGTTTGCGATGTTTTTACATGACAGAGAAACACAAAAAGGTTAAAGTAACTAAAGGATTTTATTTTAGCTAGTCACTTGTTTAATTTTTAACCAATTACAATGAAAAAAAGAGACTATCCTACAGGAACATGCATTGCATACAACTAGTGATGTCGTCAAATAACGTTTTTTTAACGTTCCTTCCGTTCACCTCAAAGCTCCTCGATCACATAAATAACAATCGTCGATGGTGCGCCTTGAGTAGGCTACTTTTTACTTTTGTCAATTGTTCCCGTAACGGCTTTTATAACGGAACCAAAACCTCCCAGTGACATCGATTCCCATTAATCTACGAGACTTTTCTGCTGAAGATTTACTTTCCGTTTCACTCACCATTGCTCGCCACATCCGACAAATTCGCCCTCCCGCGCTAGCCGGTCCGTCGCCGGGGATCAAAGGAGGCGCCGAAGTGGGCGGCTCGCCATCCCTCGTCGCCAGCGCTCATTCTGCCCGCTGTCCGCTTGGATTCCTCTGCGGCCGGGCCAACACCTCCTCACCTCTCCGCCCCCTTGCGCACTCAACGCCATCCCTCCGCACCCGTCCGCCCACAACGCCCCCTTGGACCTCTCTGACACACCCACCCCTTCCGCTCCGTCATTTCCCTACCGTCTCCCGCGTCTCTTTTGCCTCTCAGCCCCTTCTTCTCCTCCTCACTCCCCACTTTTGTCCACTCCGCTCCCTTCGGCCCCTCCGACACGCACTTCGCTCCCTCAGTCCCTCACCGTTCCCCTCGCCTCTTTTGTCCGCCTCGCTCCTGCACCTCCTCGCCTCCACTCCTGTCCCTTTTGCTCCCTGCCAAAATCAAGTGGGCGTGGTGGTGGATGGAGTTCTCGCGTTTGTTTTGCCTCCTCGTGTTTACATGGGAAAGTACCCCCGACGACCTTCTCTTCTGTGCCTGTTTGTTTGTTTGTTGGCGTATTTGTTTGTTCGCCCACACTTTACGAGTCATCAGAGCTAATCGTGACTCTTTGCACTACGTCGGGGGCTGTTCGCCGAAGTGCGCTTTTAGGATTAGGGTGTAAGGATCTGCTATCGTGTAGTAGTGTGAGGACGAATAAATGTCATTTATTTTTTGAGAATCTAGCGTCGCGGCTTAGGCATGAAATTAATATTATCTATATTTTGACGATTCATAGAATATGTAATAAAAAGATACAATAATTCTATTCCCTAGAAACCCGTGGGTTAAGTATTTAATATGGTCCGAGAGGCCATATTTCACTTACTTTTCATAGATTTAGAGTGAAAGGTTGTTTTTTTAGTATTATTAGTGTTAAGAAAAGTTAGTTTTCTTTGTCGACATTTCGACTACGAATGATAATTATTATAATAAAATAGTATATCACTTCACACATAACATTGGAATGTAGGTTAGATTTGGATTTTCCAGGAAGTTGGCGTTACTTCAAAAGTTGTAGTGGCTGATTTTATAACTAATAACCCCTTTCTACTCGTAATTATCCCAGCCATTGGTGAAGAAACGTAGACCGAATATTACTGAATCTCAAATAATTCACAAACATTAGCTAAGTTCTCAGTGTTTGAGGTTGGATGTCATGTAAACTACTAGTTTTTCGCGGCATCGCTTGCTCGCTCTTTATGTATCGACTCATCATCACATTTGTATGAGATATTTCGCAAATTCTGTTTTTCAAATGAAATGAACTAAATTAAATTAAGAATAATATATTATATTCCTTGCGAGAGAATGCTGACCCCATATCAGTTGCTTTACGACACGTGTTACCCCGTCATTAGCATGTCGGCTAGTTTCATTACCCCCTGATATCGTTCTCCAAACACACATGTAAAGTTAGAAAGTCCCTCGACCGCCCTTCCATATCTCCCCCTCATTTTGCTCCTCTCTTAGAGCCACCTGGAAGCGGACGGCCATGATTGACACTGTGTTTGTCTGACTTATCGGAACTTTTTCTCCCAATGACGTAGCTGCAACCCTAACATGGTAATTCGTATTTCTGAGTATTCTCATTTGCTCTTATTTTACGCTCCTGAATTAACACATTTGACTTTTCTTTCCTTCTTAATACTCATGCAATAAATATATTTGTTTTGTAAATATTTTTTGCCCCTGTATCACACAGTTTTTGAACGTGAATTTGTCAGTAATATTTCGAGAGTATATAATGTTAAAAATCTTTAATGTGAACAAAAAAAGAGGATGACATATCAGATATTATTTTCATCTAATACGCTTCATGTACGAAGTATTTTGAGAGAATGAAATATTTGTAGGCTAAAACAAGGTATCGACAGCTGGTAATTGAATTTTCCCCGCTCAGTAATCCTCTTAATTGTCGGATACCAAGCTGTTAAAATGATTTAAATTGTCCTTCCGGTATTAGACGAAGAACAGGCAACTGAGTGTTACATAATTTTAGAAAATTTTCCATAACTTTTGAAATTAAATGGGTAAAAACCAGAATGACATTTCATAAATTTGAGAAATCTGTTTATGGAAATCAATATTACTGAACACGTCATAGTGCTTATTAAAACCATGGCATTTCAGTTGTTCATTAAAATCACGAAAATATATTGTCCCAGAAATATTGCCCAAAATAAACACGTTTTTCTCAGAATTTATAAAATGTCACTTATACTGTTCTGGTTTTCACCCATTCAATTATACTGTAAACTGACTTCTATAAGTCACATTTGCACAAGCGTTTGCACTTCTATAAGCCGCAATCACAATTGTATTTATGCTAATGCTCAATTTAGTTCGTTGACGTGCAATGTCCAATATCCTCTATAGAAATATTTATGTACCACGAAAAAAGGATCATCTCATCGCCTCTTCTTCATACGGTTAGGTCCTGCATTCACCTCCTCTCGAAATATCTCTTGGCTGATCCTGTCTCTCACTGCCTCTCATGCAAGTACATTTTCCTCTATCATCTCCAGTCGCACGAACCTCCCTCACCCACATTTCCAACCTTTCCCCACGCCGGCAGAATTTCCTCCGCAAACCTTATCAGCGCTCCCTCATCTCGTCGCATTCTCTTCTTTGACTTTCTTCCCTTCATCCTTTCATTTCCGTCCACGCTTCGTTGCCCCCGCCGCCACCGCTGTCTCCGCCGCCGACTCCACCACTACCCTCGCTACTGCCCGCTGTCCCTTCCGTTCCCCAGCCGCCCCTGCGCCGCCGCTTCTCCCCGCTGGCGCCCTCTCCGCCACCGCTCCCGCTGTCTCCCCCGCGCCGCTCCCCGCCGCAGCTCCCGCCCCTCCCGCCGCCGCTCCCGCCCCCCGTCGCCACTCCCCCCCGGTGCGCTCGCCGCTGCCTCCCCCGCCGACCGCTCCCCCCGCGTCCCTTTGCTGCCGTCGCCGCCTCACGCCACCTTCGTGGCCTTGCCTCGAAACCACCCTCGCCCGCCGCGCACAGCTGGGCCGCCTCCATCGCACTGACGAGCCGCCGCTCCCAACCGGCCTCGAAGTCTCAGCCGCGCGCCGGCTCGTTCGAAAAGTTGCCGCTGTTGTCGACGATCGACGTAGTTTATAGGAGCTAACTTAGCGCCAGGCGCGCGCAAAGGGGTGTCAGCGGGGGGGCGGAGGCGGGCGGGCGGGCGGGGCAGGGGGCGGGGGCGGAGCGTGCAGGTCGCCGTCAGGTGGAACCCTCGCCCTGGCCTCTTCCAGCCGCTCGCTCCGCCGGCCGCCCCACTGGGAGGTTTCTTGCGCCTTTAATGACGCCATTTTTTCAGTTCCAGTTCAAAGAAACCACGGCGGCTGCGGGGTGATTTACGGTAGTTGCGGTTCGGTTTGGAAGACCGTGTTGTTGACATGCCGGTTTTTGCACAAAGGGGTATTTCATTGTTTTTAATAATTTTTTTTCTATATATTATTATTACTTTTATTATTATTATTATTATTATTATTATTTTTTATTATTTATTATTATTATTATTATTTATTAATTATATACTGTTTATTATGACTATTTACTTTTACTGTTATTATATTTACTATTGTTGTTATAATGTTATTTAATTTATTTATTTATTTTTTTTTTTTATTTTTTTATTTATGCTTGCTTACAATCACATTTATTTTATGATTATCTTAATTTATGATGAAGAAACTACCTGCTTTTTGTTTTCGTTGTGTGAAGATACATCTCATCACTCTTCAGGTATCTAGATCGACCACGAAAACGCCATTTATAGTATTTATTGCGAAAACAAAATAAATTTAATATCACGTTTCATATCTACTCTGTAAACTTGCAAAATATATTTTTGCTGTAAATATCTACATTATTCCCAAATTTCAGTACCGTTCGATATTTTTCGTTGATGATTGAAATTAATTCAATATCAAAGAAACACAACTGTTCGTGTAGCTAGAACCCTCCGTGAGGCTAACTTTTTTTTATCGACCTCAGTGTCGAACCGCAGTGAATTGTTCGGAGGAATGTGCCGCTCTTAATAAAGACGTGTGCGTTCCGAGCGGACTTTTTCACATTTCCCTGGGTGGATTCTTTGGGGCGCCAAGTAGGGTTATTTGATAGGTTTTTAAAATATAAAAAACTTAACGGTCAACCTCAGATATCCTTTCGATACTCTTTGCTTCCCAGAGTGCTTCCTTACATAGATTAATTCTAATGATGCAGATCAACTTTGGCTTTTGTTTTCAATACGTTTGTAATCTAGTTTCATATCTTACTTTGTAACTTGAAAAATACCTTTGGTCTCAAAATATCTAGATTATTTCCAACATAATCTTTAAATATCCTTTCGATTCTTTTAATTGATGCTCGAAATTATTTCGATAACAGCACAAACTGCCTGCTCTTTTAATTCATCCAGGGGGTGGAATTGGCGAATGGTTTCAAGTTCCACTTGGAAAATTATTCGTTAATCATATTTGTCAGAGCGGTGCTTTATTTGGTTTTTGTACTTTAGCGCATGTTGAATGGAAATATTTTAATATTTCTACTGGTGTTATTTTCACCACCTATCCTTCTACCTTACGCTTGCCGCGAGTCAATATTTGGGTCAGTCCAACATTCTGTAACTAGTATTACATCGTGCTTTCAGAACCAGTCAGACACTAATGTATTCCAATTAAATGCAGTTTCCCATGTCTTCTCAAGCCTACATCCAAGCCTATTCATATATCAAAGCACTAGAGAACATCAAGCGGAGGCGGGGGCTCGGAGACTTGGTTTGCGAAATAAATCCTCGGGCTAGGCACGAGGCGGGAGCGGAGCGGGAAGGGGATGGAGCGAGGGGGGCGGAGCGAGGCGGGCGGGAGCGAGGCGTGGTGGACGAGGCAGGGTGGAGAGAGGCGGGTGCAGCAGGGTGGGGTGGAGGCCGAGGCGTGGGTGGAGCGCGGGGGGTTTGAGCGAGGCGGGGTGATGGGAGGCGGGGTGAAGCGGGCGAGGTGGAGCGAGGCGGGGTGGAACGAGAGGCGGGCTGCAGCAGGGTGTGGTGGAACGGAAGCGGGGTGGAGCAGGCGGGCGTGGAGAGCGAGGCGGGCGGAGCGGAAGGTGGGGCGGAGCGAGGCGGGGCGAGCCGGGGCGACGGGCGGAGCGGAGCGAGGCGGGCGGAGCGAGGGCGGGCGGCAGCGAGGCGGAGCGGAGCGCCAGGCGGGGCGCGAAGCGAGCGGGGCGGAGCAAGGCGGGCGGGGCGGAGGCGAGGTGGGGCGGGGCCGGAGGAGGTGGGGTGGAGGAGGCCGGGGCGGAGCAAGGCGGGGCGGAGCGGGCGAGAGCTGGATGGCGCGCATCGGTGCGGGGCGTGGCGGACCGGTGCGTGGTGTGGCTGGGGAAGTGGAGAGGGCGGGGCGGAGCGAGAGGGCGTTGCGGAGCGTTATTAATGGAGGCGGGGGGTTCTCAGAGCGCGCGCTGCCAAGGACAACGCACAATTAATGGGGCGGCTGCTCGGACACTTGCGCGAGAGGCGACGCACGGGATGGGGCAAAAGAGACGCGGGACGAATCGTGAAACTCTTCTGGCCCCCCGCCATGCAGGTTCTACACGTCGTCTTGCACCTCGTACCTTGCGTCATGCAGTTTGCAGCTTTTAGTTTGCATCTTGCTCATCTCACCTTGGAGCTTGCTCATACATCATGTACCTTGCAGCAAATAAGCTTGTATCTTGCACTTTACATGTTGCATCTTGGACATTTGTAAAATATATTAGTTAGTAAGTTAGGCTTATTAAAATAGTTATTATTTTGGTTATAATTTTTTATAATTTTATTTTATTACTAGTGTTGTGACAATCACTATTAATTGCGATGGGTTATAAAATTTACAATTATATTTAAAGAAGTAGTTGAATTGGAGTGTCATGACATGTTGTGAAGTGTAGTGCAATAGAGAAGTAGAGAGAGAAGTGAAGTGCAAGTTTAGTAAAATGTAGTGTAGTGAGGTGTAGTGAAGTGAAATGAAGTGAAATGAAGTGAAATGAAGTGAACTACAGTGTATTTATTAGTTAAAAATTCCGTGCAGGACAGTCATAAAATGTAGTGGTAATGCTGTTATTGTTATTATAGTTATATTATTGTTCTTATAGTTATATTATTGTTATTAGTGCCTTAAAATGTTTAAAATTACATTGTATTACTATTCTTAGTTGTAATATGTAAATTGTTGTATTCTGCCACCAGGTTGTATACCAACCTGCATAAATAATAAATCCATCTCTCTCTCTCTCTCTCTCTGTCTTACACCGAGCATATTTTACCTCTAATCTTCAATCTGGCATCTGTTCTTGTCATCTTGTTGCTTTGGCTTTGCACCTAACAACCTATGATATCTGAATAACTCAATATGAATGATATATGAAAGTGATATGTGCAATTGTATCGAACAGTTTCTGCAAATAGTGTTACAAATTTAAGATTATTAGCAATCGTTTTCGAAATCATACTGTATTTAACATTTCGAATATTGAGTTATGTTCCATGAACACTGGTAGTATGATTTTAATATTACCATATCAATGGGATTCATGCACGATTTGCATCTTCTTGGCATTTTGATGCTATTCGGTCTTCCATTGTTCTTAACTTCTATCCTTTCGTTATTCTTTTCTCTCTTCTCAAAAAATTCATTTTTGTGATGTTATGGACTTTATTCTCTTTGAATGGCAATCAATTTTTTAATACTAAAAGTATCTTCGTTATATTCATTAATTGTTATTTAATTGCCACTTTCAATAATACACTTTTATTTCTTCAATTTTCTTGACTACCACAATTTATTTTTTAATTCCATTTTTTTCTGTTTGAAACATTAGTTTAGACATTTCTCTTTCTCGTATCTTTGTAATATTCGTTTACAGTGTAGTTTTGTTTATTGGAAAAAAGTGATTGTATATTAATGTGCCTCTGCCCTGGCTGACATCCCTGTCACGCGTGTGAATTTTGAGCCTGGTCGTATCAACCAGCGGCTGCGAACACTTTGATCCAGTTCCGCTTCAAACGACGCATCGTGTCCCCATCGCTGGCAACCGCGCGCCCCTAGTCCTCTGGCGCTGTGTTGTGTTTCGCAGCTTCGTGTAATGGAGCGGAAAAGTTGGACCAACACCAAATCCAAGACTGCGTTGCGCTACGTCACTTCGTGAACGCTCCTTTTCATAACTATTTGAAGATTTATGGAGCTCTTTTTGTTCGGAAATATGAAGGACTGAGTGCCTGAATGGAAAGGGGATGAACCGGTAAGCAAAGAAAGTATTGGAAAATAAGATATTTAAGAAGGTAAAGAAAGATGGGGAGGTAAATTGTGGCTGAATTGTTATATGATGTTACTTCAGCGCGGCATGCCTTCTTCAGAGGCTATTCCGTGTCACTACTCCTGGTGATCCGTGCCTGATTCATTTTCCTTACATCCGATGAGATTCATTTTCCTTACATTCACGGTAAGGCATCTCAAGATGGAAGGAAATTTTATCTGCGATTCCTCTCTTTTACAATGTAGTGTTCAGAGACGCTGGGCGTTGTGTTTCTAGTTGGTAGTGTGTTGCAGCAAATTTCACCTTCATTATTGTGTATTTTTCAATATAAATATTTCAATATTGATAAGTGTTTGTTTTTCCATTTCTCATGGGTTTAAAGCAACGATTTATTCACGCCATACATCGTCTCCTAAGTAATACGTAGTGAATTAGACTATTTCGACTGCCAAATATATGTATTATTTCATTATTTCAAATATATGGTGAGAAATGGTGAATTAAGTATTTATGACTGTCGAAAATTGTTTTCTTCAGACTTGGCAAATAACTTGACTGCATGGCAAATAAATCAACTTGCGATACAATTAGTTTTATTTCCCAGTTCGTAACGTAAATGGACTTCAGAAAAACCGCGACCATTTCTACGGAAGAATTAAGGAGCTAATCTTTTAAATACACCCGAACGAAACGAAGCTGCGCAAAGCAAATTTAGACGAACAAATAACAAAATAAATTAGTACCGACTCTCGCACTAAAAAATGCACTTACGGTACGATTTTCAAAATAAATTCCCGCGAAAAAAAATAAATGAACACGTTCGAGCGAACACAAGCCCAGCGAACGTCGTTCAATAGCCTATTTTAATCGCGATTAAGCGCATTTTGATAATTAGCGCCAGATTAGAACGACGGCGCAAATTAATGAGATTCCGCGCGCGCAGGTGGAGGGTGCGATCGCTGGCCGCCGGCGCCGATTCGCTCTGATCAAAGTGTGGTTCGGTTATGCGTGAAACGAGAGCTTTTTACTAGGACCCCCCGCTTTAACAAAACGCTATCGATTGCCTTTGGTAATCAGCAAGATGAAAGCCCGCGCTCGTTTTTAGCCACCAACGGTGGATCGCGACGGGTTTCGCTATCCGCCGTTCGGATGGCCCAAACGCTCTGAATGAGGAAGGAGCGGTAATAATTCTATGTTACTACCGGTTCAATCTACCTGTTGGTTTCGAAATGTATTGTCGCTATAGTATTCATTAACGAATTTTTTTGTGAGTTTAAATAATTATCTTTAAAACGTTCTTTTATTTAAAAAATCGTATGATGATTTTGCAGCGTCAAGTAGATCTAAAAAATATTCTTAACATTTATTTAGTTCACGATCTAAAATTCACGAAGCTCACACTAAGAATATTCCTTCTGTTTGTCAACTGTTCACCCGAGATTTTGTGAGTTGGAAGCACATGGAGTGTTGTTTATATCGAAGGTGTCAATTAGAGCGGTAGAACACGTAAAATTCTGAAATATTAGCATATTAATAACCTGTTTTATTGTACACACGTTTTATTTTCTAGTTGTAGTTCACTTATTTCCAGGTTTTCTATTATGTTTTCAAGAAAGGCCAGCCGGTCGTCCACAGCTTTACACAAAATTGCTAATGCAACGAGCACCCTCGTGGTCCCATGGGAACGGTCTGGTCCCTTTTGGGAAACGGAAGGTCGTTCTTGTTGGAAACGATAGGTTGTTTAAATGAACGTTGTCGCGTGTGTTGAAATAATTCGGCTTTCCTTGCCGTGAATGAACTTGCTGAGTTTTGTGCAATTATTTTAGAATCCTTTCTCGTAAAGACGTTTGATGCGTAAGAAAGTTATTAATAGTTGTGATGAATTAACATCTTAACTTTAAAAATAGCTTCTTCTACAAATACCTTCGGACCACACAGTTGAAAAATACCTAGGCTACATTGCAAACGATTCATCTTGTCAACTTCTTCGTTGAACAAGATTAAGATAGGCCCTCAAGAAACTTATTTTGCAATGTGCAAAATGATCAGAGCTGAATTCTCTTTTAGGAGCGAATGCCTTTATTCTTTAAACAAAGTATCTGATGTGAGGAAAGGCTGCGACTATTAAATTGTTCCCCAGATGGAAAGCTCGCTGAGAAGCCCTGCTCGTGAATGTCATATTAGGGTTGAGCAACGATGGGCTCAACGGCGATAGGGTGTTGCGCGGCAGTTAGGCGCGGCGTAATGCGTGCGCAAGAACCACCTCCGGCACTGTGGGATCGCCGGCCGCGGGCCCATTTGAAAGTAAAATCCTCTTGCATCTCATCGCACCGTGGTCTGCTGACGCGCTCAGTGCCACGCCATACTAGCTCCTCCCTGATCCGGTGTATCAAGCTATGCCACGCCCCGCCTCACGACACTCCATACTACGCCATGCCACGCCATGCCACGCCATGCCACGCCATGCCACGCCATACCACGCCATAAGCCACGCCACGCCATGCCACTCCATGCCACACCATGGCCACGGTCCATGCCACTCATACCAGGGCGACCATGCCACGGCCAATAGCCACTCCATTACCACGTTCATAGCCACGCCACGCCATGCCACGCCATGCCACGCCATGCACGCCATGTCACGCATGCCCCGCCACGCCAGTGCCACGCCATACCACGCCATTGCCACGCCATGGCCAGCAGCCATGCCACGCCATGCCACGCAAAAACATACCACCCATGACCACGCCATTGCCACGCCATGCCACGCCATTTCCACACCAATGCCACGCCATACCACGCCATGCCACGCCATGCCACGCCATTGGGTTCTACGCCATTTGCGCCCACCAGCCACACATGCGCATACCATGCCACGCCATACGCACCGCCATTAACCACGCCAGGCCTATCTCCAGTTGCCACGCCATGCCACGCCCATAGCCACGCCATGCCACGTAAACATACCACGCATTGCCACGCCAGGCCACGTCCATTGCCACGTCATTTGCCACCACCATGCCACACCATGCCACTTCCATGCCACGCCACGCCATGCCACGCCATGCCACGCCATGCCACGCCATGCTACGCCATGGCACGCCATGCCATGCCACTCCAAATCTCCACACCATACTACATCCGTCACACTTCCCCCTTTGCAGCTTCGACTCGACCCGCGCTGCCTCGCGTCACGCCCACCCGGTTCCCTCTCGGTTCCCATTCAACCACACACCAATGGCATCTTGACACATCACGTCATGCCACACTAAGCCATGCCATTCTCTTCCAAGCCACGACAAGCCACACCAAGCCACGCTAGGTCACACCACGCCACGGTCCGCCCCCCTCTTCGCCCTGTTCGACTTCGACTCGACCCGCGCTGCCTCGCGCCACGCCCACCCGGTCCACCTCTCTCTGGTCACGTCTCTCACGCTGGCCCGATCAACGCTTATCTCCTCCACACTGCTACGCTGGCCCCTGTCCCGCTTCGCGCCACACCGCGCCGCAGGGGATGTGGGCAGAGGCGGCGCAGATCGCTTGGGCCCTTGTGGTGGCAATGATGTAACTCCTTTGGATATAAACAGTTGTTGTGGATAATGTAACTTTTACCAGATAAATCTCAAAATGTGATTATTTTTATGTGAAGTTTTTTAAATCCTTTTTTAAAATTGATTTAATTTCTTAAAAGTGGAAGTACTACTTCTAATTTTCTTAATGAAGAGAGGGCATTATTTTTCCTCTTCCTCAATAGTAATTAAATGAATTGAAATTGAGGTTGGACTTCTCTTATGTTGCAAAAAATGTTAAAATCACCGACTATATCGATTGTACAGTATTAATATTTATCTTATTGATATTATATTTAATATATGATACATTTTACTTTAAATGCAAAGATGTTTTGGAACATTGAATCTTAGAATTATTTTTATTAAATGAAACTTTAAATGCCTCGCCTAAATAAAAAAAAATAATTTTGAGTGAGACAAACACAAGGGCTGAGTGAGTGTCTCAAACAGTGTTGCAAGAGTCAGAGAGAAAAAGTTGAGAGACGTTTATCCAAACATTTATGTACGGTGGTAAAATTTAAGAGTCCGCTAAAATATTTTTAATGGCCTCTACCAAGGGACGTTGCTATGGACGCGCTCTTAAAAGCGTTGGAATGTGCAATGAAGCAGGAATGTGTCAATACAGAGAAATGATTGAGTGGCCACCAGATGGAATGCACTATTCGTTGCAAATAATTTTCTGCTACAAGCGAATAATATACTGCTTCAGTACTACTTCAGTGACCCCGTCCCCCTACATAAAATAAATGGATTGGTTACGGATATGTCGTCGGTCGATATATCAATGTCCGAGTGATGTCGCATCAGTATCATTACATTTGACGTATCAATCATCCTGCTGCAGGCAGTAAATCGTTACCAATGCGACTCACCACCAGATCTGCCGGCGTCATCATTGGGCAGCTATGAAGATTTGTGGAGAGTATCTGAGGACGGAAAGAGAACGAGATAGCGTGAAAATTAGGATATGGTATGGAAGATATTAATATAAAAAGAAAAAAAAATAGGAATTAGGAAATATGGCGTAAGTGGGGGAGAAGATATAATAGAGAAAAATATAGAGAATCGATGTAAATGGTAGTTCATCAATGACCAATGAGTAAGAAAAGAGAAACCATGAAGGACTGCGATATTTTGGAGTCGAATGAATAATCTAAGATAGGAAAATAGTCAGAATGAACAAACTACGTATAAAAGACTAAAGGGAAGAGAAATTAATAACAATTGGGGAAAATTACACCCTCCGAAAGACAGAAAAGTGTGCCTACAATTCTAGAAGATAAACATATATTGCGTCAGGAAAGTCTTTCCGAAGATGTACCTTGCTGACTAGCAACAGAAATTGTGTTATTGCGAGCTCAGCCGAATCGCAACAAATGCTGGAAGTTCTGTCTCCTTCATTAGTTTTCAGATGATCTGGTTGCTTCCAACATAAATGGAATTTTTAATAGGAGACCATGATTCGGCTCGATGTGGAGAGACTTTCTTTGCGCACTTTATCACCAAACATGACGGACAATATTACTTCCATAAAAAAAACTTAGCACCAGTTCAGTTCTCAGTCAACTTACAATGAAGACTGTTCATCGCTCATTTCAAATTCTTCCACCAATTTTTTTCCTGCATGTGAACCATACTCGTTAAGATGTTGTGTGAATAGTTCTTTTACAAATATGCATTGAACGATTTGGGCTTTCGGTGGAGGAGCGCCTCGTCAACGATATTGAGCACGAGCGTGCGATCCTGTTCGATGCAGAAATCGATTACAGTTTTTCGCGTGAATCTGGGCTTAAATTATTACTCTTTCAGAGGTAGAGGCAAATTTACCATTAAATTATAGTGAGATGATTTGATATGTTTGAAAATCGCATTTTATGGAAATAACACGAAAAACATGTATTCTTCACACGAGGGACACTAGGTGATAAGTTATATATGAATATTTTCTGCTGTTGAGTTAATACAACAAATATTGCGTTTGTAATAATAATAATAATAATAATAATAATAATTATTATTATTATTATTATTATTATTATTATTATTATTATTAGTCTGACTGCAATTGAACGAGTTATTGCATTTATATTAGTAATGAAGATAATTAGAACGGCTGTGTTCGGAATTCCTCATTAGGTGACCGATAATGTATGAGGGCGAATTAAAGTAAATCCACGGGCATAGAGCTACTTTTCTGGCGTGAAGACATTCTACTTCGTAGTTATTGTAAATCGAAAACAATTTCTTTTTACGCTGTGAAAAAATATGCAGTATTTTACGGTTAAACATGCACGGTGTAACAATTGTCGTATTCTTGCACGGCATAACAAATGGCGGCAGTGTATTTAAAACTAATTGTCCCGGCCAAGGCTACATCGAACGGTTCTTAGCGCCTAACTGAGAAAGGGAAATAAATATTTGGTTAGCAATTGGTTGATAGAAAAATAGAACAGAGAATTGTTAAGATTATAAGAAAGAATATATAGCATTGCGTAAAGATAAGAAAAATTGTATTCAGATTATCATATTACTTAGCGGTCTTTATAAAGAAGTATTGCCAAAATAAGAATCTGTAAAAGCAAAAATGTATATATGTCTTTCGTCCAATTCTTTGTAGCACTGCATTTCGAGAAATGCTATAAGACTTACAAAACTGCTAATTGAAGATAAACGTTTGGGCCAGCCATCGTAGCAAATGGAATTAAGTATTTTTGTATAAACAGTTGGTTGTTTGTGTGTTCCTGCACTGATTACTTTCTGGAAATCTGAACTCCTCTGATTACTAGAAAACGTGATCTGAAATAGGTTTTTTTCTTATAATACAGCATTGGTAAAGGATTACATACATTTCCTTCTACTAGCACAAGGAATAATAACATTTTATTAATGTATTATTAGTATTAATGTTTTCCTAGTTAAAAGTTATTATTAGATATGACAATTTATGTTCTATATCTCTGTTATCTTCCTTTATGAATCAGTAATTAACTTGTAGTGAAACCAATCAGAACGACGTTCAACTATTTTTCATTAGTTGATGGCTGAAAACTGTACGAAATTTATAATCAAATTGTTTTAATAAGGTGTGTTCTGATGTATACATTTCCCAAACCTAACCCCATTCTTCCAGTGATGTACACGTCACGTAACGTACCTCTCACACAGAGACCTGACGAGAGCTGTCAGCGTAGAAACAAACGCACGGCGAGGAAACACGATGCCAGCGCGCGGCGTTGTTTGTGCTGGGATGGTGGAGGGGGGAAGGGAGGGGAGGGGGAGGAACCTGCGGTCGCACTCTCCGCTGCAGGAACCGCCAGGCTACGCTCGCATCCGCCTGACTTCGTTACGCGCCCCACACCTGCCGCCCGGGTCACGTCGTCACCGCGCATAGCTCACACGAGCGGGTTTCACGCAATCCCACCCTTTGAGGTGGAACACATCGATGCTAGTGCGTTCTGGGATTAGGAAAGTGTCGTTCTATTATTAGACTACTTACAAATGGGCTTGGTGGGTTTTCAATTCTTCAGTTGTTATCAAGTAACCTGCGACCGTCCTCCGGTCCATCACTCACGGTCATGTCTCTCCGGTTCACCAATCCAGACAAACGAGGTGTCATTCCACGTGTCTTTGTCTCTTGATTGGGAACTCGTAAAAATGTCCGGATCCACCCGGAAAATTCTAAGAAATGTGTCAAAAAATGTTAATTTTTAAATAACGAAAAGGCGCTTTGGAAAACTTATATATCACCTACAGATAACGATCGATTTCTATTGACAAGACAAATCCATTGAATCAGTTTAACCGGATACTTTTAGAATATTCTGGGGAAATCTACAAAACACGTATTTTTAATCCTTTTAATGCAACTTCGAGTACATTCGTGAAACGTTATGAATTTCTACATGCTCTTTCTGATATTTTGATAATTTATCAGATCGATGATAATTAAGACTGGGTGGATAAGGAGTTCGATCCTCGACTGTTGCCCGAAATTTGCATTGTTGTACTCTTTGCGAATGCACACTTAAGTTTGTCAGGAATAGTTTTGTATGACGACTGTTCATTTCGGTGGTTTTCCAGACCATTTCCAGGAGAGTGCCAGAGCAGTATCTGATATAATCTATATTCGGGCCACCCACGATCTGACTTTCCCACTCACCTTCTTTAAGTCTGTCTTCGACATTCGAAATGTATAGCATTTGAATGAAAACAAAAAGAATACTGAAGTTTTTTTTAAATTCCTGGCGCTGGTGCGTAATATTTTAAACATATCAGTATATGCCCTTGAGAATTACAGTTAGGACACCAAATTTCCTTTTTGCATATTTGATGAATTTGTACCCTAGAATTCTATATTTCCCTACAATTTAATGCATATATTACAAATAATTGCACATTGCGTCACCACAATCTCTATATACATTCATATCTTCCCAATTTATATCTTGAAACACGTGCTTTCACTATAATTATCAGCAGAGTACGTCATATTGTAAACAAGACGTTGTCCCCCAATCACAAGACATATCGAATAAAATATTACGGTTTCAAAAAGTCCTACCAACATTTTTGTTTTCTCAAACAAAATCTAGAATACTTATTTAAGAGGCGGCACAATTTGTAACCAATGAAATAAATTAATTATAATGCGATCTGTATGAAGACATCATATACAGTGTAAGGGTTAAAAATCTTATTTTTCATCTCCTCTGGATATTATCTTTAGAAATTATCGCATGTAATATTCCTATTTTTAAGATACGGTTAAAATTTTTAATGAATTTTGTTATAATGTCTTGAAATAGTTTTGATCTATTAATTAGTAGTTTGTTATAGTTTAACAACATCATAATGAGAGATTAATTATATTAACGGTCTTTTGTTCCGTAATGTTTTTATTTTTTCAAAAGGAACTCTTTCAGAGAGCTCAAACTTACGTGTAATTTCCAAGTTGGTCCGGACACTTTAATCCCTGTAGGCGAAAAAAGATTGATGAAGAGCTCGGCAAACGATCTGTAATTACGCGACGCATGGACGCCAATGTTTTACTCGTTTGGGCGCCATTTTTTATCAGAGAGGTATTACATATCGAATTAAAGGGAGATCTCCGTCGTAATCAGGAAGTTGATTGAGCCCTTTGAAAACCCCGTGCTAATGAGACTTAGTCCTAGCCCTTCCCTTTTCTCTTCGTCTCCATTGTAGCTTCATCACATCCTTTCACTCTCAGAACGCTCTTCATTTTCTTATTCCTAATCGTCATTGTCGGTCTTAATAACTATTATCCACGTTGGTTACCTATATTCAAACTTTAAAAATCTGAAATAAAAGTTTCAAAACATTTAGTTTTCCTATAATATCTGGCCCATTATTATTAACTTCAACCAGATTCGTAATAACAGCTATTAGAACACAGTTGTTGTAATAATTACAGTGGAAAACAATTTTAAACATTTTTCTCGATCTTGGATGAGTAAGTGATTCTTACGGACAATGGCATGCTGAGTTTTAATACGTCTTCATTTATCCTATTTTTTGTCCTTTCACGTATAGTTGTGGGAAAACTGACAACTACGATTTATGCTATTTGGTGAATCATGGTGACATTAAAGTACATATTCCAGAATATACCTTACTGCAAGTATTTTGTTTTCTCTTCCGTTTGTTTGATGAACGCTGTGTTTCCTTCACTCCTAATCAACAATAACCTAATTGAACTCCTGCGATTAGATCGTACAGAAGGGAGAACTGTAGAAAAGTTACGTCAGAAAATGCAGCATATTAATGAATATACATATGTTTTATATTTACCAAGATATTTACACACACATGGATATTATTTTGGCCCATAACAGCAAATCCTACTTTCAACCTTTTTTAATGCTAAGAATTTTTAGCTGTTGGCATACAGTTAATATTTTTAACGCAAACAATAAATGTATTGCATTATTTTATTAGGATATACAGTTAGTAAAAGCTATGACATTTAATATTTATTAGCTTCCGGGGAGGCTAAAATTCCATGATCCCTCTCCCTACTGGGTGCGGCGCCGAAGAGACGTACTTCTTGGATGTAAGCTCATCAACAGCGAAACGTAAACGCCAATCTCCGGACGCAGGTGGCTCCGAGTGGCCCGCCGGTGCGCCTCATTGCTGAACGAGGAGGCGCTGCCGGTGTGAACTGCGCAGCGTCGTTCTACTGAGCAGGGTCGCTCCATCCCCGTTCGCTCGCCAAACCGCAGTCGCAAGCGGATTCCAATGTGGAAATGAGCGCCACCGCGAACTTTCAACCGTCCGCGCGTCACGTCCCGCTCTCGTAGCTTCCCTTTTCAGTCGCTCCCTGTCCCTCAATGTCGTTTTTGTCGGGGTTTCCCACTACCAGGTATCTCCGACAACCTGCCACCCAGCTGGGATCAGCTCGTGATCGGAAAGCTGGGACAAGCTCGTAATCACGAAATATATGGTAATGTAGTGCATGTAAGTGTATTTAGAGGGAATGACTGGGATAAGAACCAGGAAGGAAAGAATTTTTAGTGTTAGGAGAAACCACCAAAGGCAACTGTTTGGAGCAGCTACCTGTTAGAATTCTCCTCCAGATAGGGGTTGAGTTCATCTCAGATGTGCATGTACGTTGATTTTGGGAGGGGGGGTTGTTCAAAATGTTTTGGTCAAATGTGTCATATTACAGATTATGTAGAATTACATAGGCTAAACTCAGGTCACGTTGTGATACAATTTTATTCGTTTTAATATTACATGAAAATATTTTTTGCTTCAAAGTTTCATACAAGTTAAAATTAATAGTTACTCAAACATTTTGGGAGGGGAAATTTCCCCCATTTCCCTCCCCGTGAATCCACGCCTGGCGACATCTCCGGCATCTAGGCTTCGTGTCCCGACGGTGTCGGATTTTCTTCATAGCTGTACTGCTGGGTCGAATTCAGTCACTATCTGGAGGAGAATTCTAGCAGGTGGCTGCACCAATCAGTAGTTTTTCATGGTTTCCCATATCAATTCCGGGATAATGCTGGAGAAGTGCGTTAAAAAAACCAGCTCCGGAAAACGCGAGATCTTTCCTTCCTAGCCCTTGTCCCAGTCTTTCCACTTACGTACACTTACACTACACTACCATACATTTCGTGCGATCGATCACGAGCTTTTCCCAGTTGTGTGGCTGGTTGTCGGAGAACATGAGAGGATGGAAACACATCGTGTGTGTCGGTGTCGAATCTCAAAATCCAGCGGGAAATGAATGCCACTACTTCCCGAGAAGAAACGTACACTTGTCTTGAGAAACTAATGGCTCTAGCAGGGGTCACGCTCGGAAACAAAATAATCAATTATGTAAATCAAGATTTGGTAGTACTTCCATTAGCCGAAGTCTTATTAAAATTACACCAACAATAAGTTGCATCACATCACCTTGTCTTTTTGCCAATTGTCTGTTAAGTAGTAATTCTAAGCACAGGTTTGGAATCGGGTGGGTAACGAATTGTAACCTTCTTCTGTTTTTTTTCTCTGTTGTCTAACGAGATTTTCATATCCATGTGAATTGAACAATCAACTGTTTACATAGGGCTTAGTTCTGAAAATCCATCTCCTTTAAATTTCATATTATTTATTCTTTTTCTTTGTTTTAGTCTTCATATCGCCTTTGCGCTTAATAGTATACATCCGATTTTCTCTCGAATTATTGTTTGGAATCAATTTTGGTTTTCATATGTTATTAATTTATTAAAAACACATTGTCAGTATTAATTCATATTTATTTCTGCCATGTTTACTTTAATCTCTGATTTTTTTAAAATTGTACATTCTTGACCATTTTTATCCCTCACGCAACTTAAATAAAGTTAACGTTCAGTACTATGAAATAATACTGCAGGTAATAACATGACGGGTACGCAGATGGTCATAAAACGTAGCTGCGACAACAGAAATAAACGATTAAACAGCTAAACCACTATTTATCCCAGAAATAATTTTATGGCAATAAAACATATCTTGTGTAGCCGGAAGCAAATTATGTCGTTATTAAATTCCGGGCGGTGGCGTGTGTGCAGCTTGCGGTGTAGACTGCGCTGACGCGTTGTGTGTACCCGAAACCGCGTGTAGACACTGCGTCGTGTTGGACATCCCCGGCTGAACGAGTGTTATTTGCTGCCGCCACGGCCGGCGGTCGTGTATTTCAGCCTCACGTGCTTTATGATGGTCATCCATCCTGAAATGTGCGAAAATGTTGCGTCGTTTGTGAGTTCTGCGATGGAGAGATGAACTGCGTGGCTGGACGCGCGTTGTGTGATGTTGGAAAGAGATCAACACGAGAGTTTTCGTCTCGATGCCGCTTGGGTGGAATTGATTTTTGATTAGGTTTTCATTTTGGCGTGCGCGTGGAGTTCGCGAGATGTGTACATAGACTTCATTTGGTGAGGTTTGGGATCGCTGAGTGTACAGTGAGAAACTGTTTTCAGTTATGAGTGTGGAAAGGAATTACGAATTAATACTGTTTACGATTTTATTAATGCTCATGGATAGAGGTTGAATGTTCCGACCGAATCAAATGGAATGGCTATGTAAATCACTCCACAATACAATTCGTTTTAATTATACTTTTTAAACTATACTTTCTGATTGCTGTTTTATGGTGAAAAGATTATTCATTCGTGCTCTATGCACATTGTTTAGGCATTCTTGTTTATTTAGCACGTTTTGTTTTAGAAATTTGACTCCAAGTACAACCTGAAAACGTCAAACGCCGGTATTGGACCAAAAAAGCTGAAAGTAACTAGTGTATTGTTGTATCTTCTTTTGTCATATTTTATGCTACCATTATTAATCTCGTATCTATTATCCATATAAAATAATATATTTGCCCCGTTATAAGAATTATTTTTGTCATATTTTACTGTATGTTTGTATTTTCAGACGCATCATAAAATTGTTCATAGACTGACTATTCTAAAACTCCAATGAAAATGGAATAGACTTCCTTGAATTGTTAAATTTCATTAAGTTGCATTATGTTAATTTCCTGTGTAATGACGCAGGATATTGCAGATCTTCAAAGATTTGTTTCTAATTTGAACAGATTTAAAAACAATTTCATTACAAAATATTTGTTTCGAAATAAATCTAGTATGATGTTTCGAAATGAAGATGGAGAAGAAAATAATGAAACTCCGAAGGAACGCACAGAAACTTCCTTCAATTACATTTCCCAAAACCTTTGCAGCACGGCACGCTAGAATGCAATCAACAGGGTTTTAGATTAATTATTTCGCTTCTGTGAAAGAAGTCAGTCTCGGAAACCTTGCTTTGTGAACGATCTGCTACGTGTTAACTGGAGTGAAATAATTACATCAATCTACGTCGTTAATTGAGATTGGACTTGGAAGTCGACTCTTTAATTAATGGATAGCAAGAAGGTTTCTTTAATCAAAGTACGCGACTTCCATAACACATCTCAATTTTATGTGAGGTTGACTTCCAGTAAATATTGTTGGGAAGTATTCGTAAAATATGAGTTAATTGCCCGTGATGATTTGCAGTTCAACAAATGAAATTTATTATAAAAATGTCAATTTGTTTTAGATGGAGAGTTCACTGCCCCGATTACAATACCGTAGAAAAGTAATGAAGTAAAATTTCAAGATTAACGTATTTACAGCTCTGAATGTTATTGACAGTTCTTCACGCCCTTCATTTTCATTTATTATTATTATTATTATTATTATTATTATTATTATTATTATTATTATTATTGATATCTACAATTGAAAATTTATTAAGAGGCAGAAAGTAAACGGAAACTTTCCAAAGAAATTAAGCTCGAATGCAAATTCATAAATGTAAAATAATAAATGTATTGAAACTCTTCTTTCATCAACGCTTTATCGTAGAGCTGATACCAATCCAACTACATACCTATTGCGTAAGAGTCTTTCAGCTCTATCATCAAAGTATAGCTCAAGTTTATTATATTTTTAAAATGTCTGTGGCGGTTTTGTAGTTGAAAATAATAAACATTACGACAACTGAAATAATCGCTACAAAATTACTTAATTTAAACAGTAAACGTTATCGACTCGTTTGGTTTATAAAGTCAAAAGAAAGAAGGACATCATTATGATTAATTTCTTTTCACAAGACTAAACAATACTACTTATTTAAATTATGAAAAATTTTAATTATTTTGTTACATTGAATAAACCAATTTGGAATTGAAGTGTAATAAATCTGAAGGTATAAAGGTCAAATTACGATTCAGAATGTCACGCTTCGTAAGTTGTCAATAGTGTTGCATCCTGCTCATCTCATCGGTACCTGATCCCCCTTACTTTTAATTAACCACGTCTCACACAAGTAATGATCCCTGACGGATGGATGTGCACCTCTTCCGAGGCCAACTTTAATGAACACCTCATTATCCCTAGATAATGAGCTGATACCCCGTGCTTCTACCAACTCCTATGACAGCCATTGTAAATGCACTAATGATTTGCTGCTGATTTTGAGAGACGTCAGTACGTAATTTTGCACGAGGGAACTCCAATTGCATGAAAGAAAAAAATGACGAGATGAACATTTACGTTATTACGAACATTTTGTAGTTGCAGTCAACAACCATTAAACAAACGTTCGGGCATCGTTTCCTCATTCTGTTTGTAATGAAAACCTCACTTAAATCTAAAACGAACGACCGTTTTTACTTGCTTTACGTTGTAAATCTTCTTAAATCATATTTTAGTTCAAGCAACGTTGAAAATGATAAAATGAAGCTCTCTCCTTCTTTAAAGACGATTTCGCCTAGCAATTTACATATCATTTCTTTGAAAGTCAGCTGATGAGACTCTTTAAATGGCGCCTGCTTGAGTATTTAAGAGACATTACACAGAAGTCGGAAAAGTAAAGTAATTTTAAGTTCCACTTCGCATTGTGAAAGTTCTGGTGGCATAATTGATCAAACAATGAAGAAAGGAAGACTGTGTCTTTTGGTGGTGTTTGGGAACTTGATTCGACATGCAGGAAGGAAGGGTGGAGGTCCGAAGTTCGAAAGCAAATTGAACACAATTACTCTTCCCGTCTCTCTCTCTCTCTCTCTCTCTCTCTCTCTCTCTCTCTCTCTCTCTCTCTCTCTCTCAGGCAATAAAACTTGAAGCGGCTGTAAGTGCATTTCCACGTTAAATGCACTCCTGAAATGTAGACATTCGCAAAGTGGGGAATTTGTTAAAATATGCGTCATTCTCTCTTCATAAAACAGCAGTGGTATCATCAAAATAAAAATACAAAATACTGCAAGTATCATACACCGGAAAATTTATTACTATTTCGAACTGCACTCTGAACCTGTAAAGCGTATAGACGTAATTAAGAATTTATTTTACGAGGTGCAAAGCACTCTGAAGAAGAACAGTTAATTGTTCGTAGTGGTTCAGTAGTAAAAGAGAGATCTAAGAGAACTACTTTGTTCTAACATCTCTTTTCAACACATTTTATGTATTCGACTCACATTTAGCGATGTTAATTCGCAATTCCTCTATTATCAAATTATCTATTAAAATAAAATACAGCGGTTATATTGAACTTATCAGTCGAGAGAAAAATGAAAGATTTTGACTCAATAGGGTCTTGACTTCATAATCGCGTTTTCTTAAGTGTGCAATATTTGCATCAGATTCCTTCGTTAATGTTAGGAACAAATATTCTAGTCAGTTAAAAGAGCTGCTCGCATGCAAGAGTGATACATTAAATCCGATAGGAGGTTACTACAGAAGATATTGGGGATAAATTTGAATGGGTGCAAACAAAAAAATTCGATGTCACAATTCACCGGTTTTTAATTAACGGTGGGAAACTGTTCTTAAAATATAAAATCAACTTTCTATACATAAAAAAATGTGGTCCGTGATCTCTCTGACGTCCGTAGAAAGTCCTTCAACTATTAATGTTACGAAAAAATGATCTGTGTAGAGAACTTAAAACCATTTTGCTTACAGTTCAAAATTTGAAGCTCTTGAACATCGAAAATTTTTGTTTTCTCCGATTGATTTGTTATTTAAACATATTTTATTCGTTGACGAAAATTATTTTAGAAGACGAATTTTAAAAGGAACGTACATAGGAAATAAAGCAATATGTAATAAAATATAAAAAGGGTTCTACGACAGCAAAAATGCAACTAAACTGAACGACATAAACTAGTTTTCCAAATAGTAGCCGCATACTGCTTCCGAACGACAGATAAAATACCGTAGAGATAGAAAGTGATGATATGAAGAATGGATTATATCACCTCCCACCAAGCTTTGCTCAAAAACAGAATAGAACAAAGTATTCTCACTCGTTTGCAAATTGGCCTTTTAATATTAACACAGAAATATCTAGTAGCCAACAATCGACAAATTATGTAATTGTTATAAAATTACTCTATGCCACATATTCCTACACAGTGGGAAAATACACGAAAGCGCCAAAAAAGTGGTACAGCTATGCGTATTGAAATAAAGAGTTCTGGAACCAATTAGAGTACGGCGCTCCTGTCGGTAACGACTATGTAAGAGATCCAGAGTTTGCCACAGATGTCCCGAGCTCGACCAAGCGCGGAGCCGACCGGGCCCTATGGGGAGAGGGACCATGGGACAGAGAAGGTCGAGAAGGGCCGGGAGGAGTGATGTGAAAGCGCTGCTGTCAACGCGGATAATCCAAAAGCGACTTGAGGGCTCGAGTGGCGAAAGAAGCGTGTCGGTGTTGGGGAGAGCACGGCGCGGGCAATGCTGGCCAAAAGAAAACATCTCCCGCGGGGGCCGCGAGGGACCCGAGCTGCGGGGACAGGTTTGGGGGCGGAGGCTGGAAATGCAAAGAAAACACACGGCTGTTCACGCGAGCGTCCTCGCCCAAACCCACTTTCCTGTCCACTACCACGCCCGTCTCGATCTCTCCCCGCCACATTCCCCGCTCCACCCTAGCATCGTCCATGTCGTGCCGCAACCCTGCCCAACCCCTTTCCAGCTCCTGCCACACGTCGACAACAAACACCCTGCCCCGTGCCCGTCGTACTCCGCCTCTCCCAACTTTTGCTTGATCCTGCTTGACTCCCGCTCTCTCCCATCACTGGCCCGCCCCTTCAGATCTTTGCCCATTGCTATGCCCACCCCGTGCCCTTCCGTCTCGTCCAGCTCTTGCACCACCTGCCTTCCTCCTGCCTCCCGACCATCCCTCTCCCGCATCCACCCAAATTGCCTCGCCCCAGATCTTCCCCGCCCCGTTTCCTCCGCCTCACTCAGCTCCTGACCCACCTGCCCTAAACCAGCCTCCCAACCATCCTTCTCCAACACCCTCCCTCCCATTGACCTGCCCCTTCCCAGTCACTCCTCGGCCCCACTATCACATACCTCACCCGTGCTCCCATCCCAGCTCCTATCCCGCCATCGTCTCTCCCCTTCCCCTCACGACTCTTCACCGTTCCTTCCCTGCATCAACCCTTATTTTCTTACCCCCTGCCGCCGCCTCCCTCTCTGGCTATTCTCCTTCGTGCTCAGCCTCACCCCGTCACTGGCTAACCCGTACCTTGCTCACCCCAGCCCTGGACCCACGGACCCATCCCCCTGCTCAGCCCCATCCCAACTTTGGCACTCCAGACCTTCGCCCGCGCCCCCAGCCTCCTTCCCAGCGGGGGCCTCGCCCGCCCGCTGGGGAGAGGCCACGGTCGGGCGGGGGGGAAGGGGGGTCCGAGAGCGAAATGTATTCTGCCCTCAGAGTAAACAGCCCGCGCGTTTTTGCAGCGGAGCCGTGTCGCTCTTCGCCCTGCAGCAGCAGCATTCCGCGCAAACTGACCCAACGAGAAATGGTTCAGAAGAAACCACTGTGTTCACGAAGCACATTCGCCATGGTTTTGTCCTCGGAATTCTTTTGCGTAGTGAAGTTATTGATACTTGGATTTTTATAATAGTATCAGCGAACAAATTGTCTATTATGAAAATAATATTTTATAATTCTGAAATTCTAGGTGTTTGTAACTAATAATACTTTAAAAACTGAATGAATAAAACTGTAAATTTTTTCTTCGAATAGTACGTTGTTTTAAAGGTTTGTAATTAAGATGGGCATTCAATTTATTTCTAAGTAACCAAATTTATATTGATGTTTTGGAGAAATTTGTTAGAGGAAAAATTATTATGAAAATGTAATACTTCAGGAGTTAGCTATTTAGAGTAAAAATTTAATACATTAACTCTCATGATCTGATTAATGAAGAATTAAATGTCTAGTTTCTAGCTGATGTGTAAAAAATAATAATTGAAGTATTTCCTCAAATAATGTCGCTTTTTAGGGATATAAATATACGAATTGTTCGTTACAATTAGTGGTGAGACAGATCTATCGAACAACCATAAACATCTGAAACAAATTTATATCGAAATACTAGCTGAAGTTCGTGGCGTTGTCCGTGTATTTATTTATCTCAATAGTCTATTACACCGGTGATTGGAATAGAAATGATAATTCACACTGCTTCTTATTCTGTAAAAAGAGCTATGAAATGTAACCTCGGAGCTTAAACAATGATAGAGAAGGCAGTTACAGTGTTTCATATATGGTTCCTCTGAAATATCGTAGGGGTTTCAATGTCCAAATTACTTTATTAAATATTTATTTATTTATTTATTTATTTATTTATTTATTTATTTATTTATTTATTTATTTATTTATTTAATAACTTCAAATACTTTAATTGATACTATGATTATCTGATCTGATCTTACCTAACCTGACTCTCCTGGAGATGACAAGGTGTGCTAGGTTGCTCTATGAACCAAAATATGGAGTTCTGTAACTCGTACATTTAGGTAACTTCGTTTTATAAAAATAAAAGATACACCTAGTAATGTCTCCGGCAAACAAATGAATATTAATAACGAGTAGAAGTTATTAATGACATTAGATAACGCCTAAATAAAATTTCAACGTATTTTATTTATCGTATGATAAACATTTTCAACCGTTTTGTGTACGCGATACATATTAAAACATTCCACGTGAAACTAAATCGATCTGTCAGTTGATGAACCTACGGAATCCCTTCCCAACAGCAAATCGAAAAAGAAATTGCGCACAAATATTCCACGGAATTGCCATCAAAATCCGCAGTGGCTCTCTTTGAACGTAACAGTCGACGAAACAAATAGACGAATGGCTAGCCGCAAATCCCAGTGATTGTCAGTGTTTTCCATTTCCATCCTGGACCCAGACCACTTTCAAGTTTGTCACACGGCGCCGACTGAAGTTGCTCAGAGCATGAGTCGCCGTACGCATATAATAAATTTGCAAAACCCTACGAACAGTATTGCCTTGGAACTTACTGAACTTGAGGAATTTCGAACGTAAATACGAACAAAATCAAACTGTAAGTGAATCACATTTACGTTCTTACATTCGACTTCTCACATTTACATTATTGAAGTACAAATACGGATATTCAAATTAATGTGACTAACAACGTATTCTTATTAAAACGCAACTCACACCTTATTCACTTAAGCATACGAACGTTTTATGTTTATACCTTCGTCTAATAACCTTTAAATAGAGCCATTGCAGACGTAGACGTCAACATAATTAGACCGACTTTGTGAATTTTTAATCTCTTCAAAAATGCATAAGTGTTTAGGAAATCCGAGGAAGAATAAAATGTACAAGATTTTGTGACAGGATTTTTGAAACTAACTTAGAAAGGCTTTATTAAAAAATAACGCTGAATACAAGCGTGTAGATGATTTTTTGTGTGTATTTTGTAAATATTAGCAGAAATCTTTAAAAATGTAGCTGTACAAAATTCTAATTATTCAGTATGATTCATATTTGCTAATATTTTTACGCGTTTATAATTTCGAAACTGCAATATTACCAGTTCATATCCCCTATGGAGGTAAGAATCAGGGCCATTGCGTATTGGGAATTTTTGAACAGGAGTAAAACATTATTAGCTCTTTATTAGCTACGATTCATTATTATGTCAAATTATAGAAACTGTACAAACTCATTGGAACAAAGCTGTGTATGACATACATTTTTAACACATGAAAATACTTTTAAAACTTAATACAGCGCCGGAGACGCCACAGTCCACTAGCTTTAATTCTAAAGAAATCAGAATGGAGACAAAAACTATTACTATAACGTCTTATTCTCAAAACCTATTACAGAAAATAACAAATACCACTAGTATATCAACTCTTATTTGGAGCTGTAAAGTTTTCTGAAAAACAGAACATAATAATGGCCATCTTCGTAGCCGGAAAAGAGCTTCGTCGTAAAAAAAACTTCCGCGCAGCATATGCAACAAGCGCATCTAGGATAAACCAGCACTCACGTTGCCCACCACTGGTCTCATATAACGCGGCGAAGACTTCCCTTCCGTCGCTCAACTCCGCGAAAGAAAACTTGTGGGCGGCGTAGCTCGCTCTCAGAGAGCGGCCGACTTTCCCATCTGCGCCCTCACCACCTTTATCATACGGCGCCTTATTACACGCGACGAACTTTTAACCTCTCTGTCTGAGCTCCCTCGAGAAGTCTCGTCTTCCTGCCCTGGAGGGGAAAAAAAAAGGAAAGCGCTTGTCGCATGGAAGTAATTTTCAAGTTCCCAGTTTGTCCGCGCGACGGCGCTCCATTGAGAGCGTGAATAAGGGCCGTCTGTGGCGTCAGAACGGCAGAGTGACGTCGGGTTAGTAAGTGGAGCGTGGAGATTGCCCGAGAGGAGATGAAAACGGAAGCGAACGGATACGTTGTCGTAGGAAATGTCTTTTGCTTGCACGTTTGCGGATCATTCTATGCGACATTGTGCTTCCTGTTATTTAACTGGATAGTAGTGTATTGATGTCTGGGAGAAGATGCCTTCTTCTTTGAATTTAAAATGTAAAAATTTAAAGCTAATACGTTTTATATATTTTTCTATTGAAACTCGACAGACGTTGTTATGGCCTTCATCTCCCCCTCTCTCTCTCTCAATCTCAATCTCTCTCAATCTCAATGTCAATGTCAATCTCTCTCAATCTCAAGCTCAGTCTCAATCTCAATCTCTCTCCTCTCTCTCCTCTCTCTCCTCTCTCTCCTCTCTCTCTCTCCTCTCTCTCTCGTCCTGGTGTTAGCAACGCAACTATGTTGAAAACTTGAAAGTCATAAGGGCTGGGCCACGCCAGGCCAGGCATCCCACACAAACCTCTCTCTACTCCCAGCCGTTGATTGACTTCCGTTTCTTTGAAAACAGCCCGAAATCTGTTTTTCCCATTCGCCAGTAGCACGAAACTGAGAAAGAAAAAGCGGGGGCGGAATATTAGAAATCTTTAGGGATATCATTCTCAAACAAAAACTTTGTCCATGGGTAGTGTCTGCAATGTGTTCAAATGTCATACTTATGTAATGAGAATTTTTTAAAGTTAAATTGGTTCTTACAGACGGATATGCAGGCATAAAATTTAATTGACACATACATGTTACTAATAATAGCCATCAGTTCCTTCGTCACTCACGTTAGCGCACTTCCGGTAAAATTCATCTATTTTCGAGCGGATGCTCCTACAGGAGTTGGAGACTACCCTCAGTTCAATCATTGACTCTGTGCAATGGCACCGCCCCACCGTCATATTTTCGTTCTATCAGCGCTATTCCAACCTGGTCGATCTCATGCAGCAATCGCCCCCTCGCTGTCGTCTCCCAGCTCAGCATTAGTACACATTACCACGTTCCCCAGCTCGTTCTGTCCTGCTCGCCGCCACCCCGGGTAACACGGCAACGGCCAGCAATACTGAAGCTCAGTTTGAATGGAAATTGAATTAAAATTAAAATGAAAACTAGCAAAAATGTAAGAGAATGTGCAAGATATCATTCTGTAGATTACGGTGTCAGAAACGTTTCTTTGATGCATTTGGCCTGAAAATTTTAGTTTTTGATGTAGAATGCTTCACTTGTTAGTTATTTAACGATAGACAGCTAAAAACGAAATTGCCGTGTCCTGAGGGTTGAATTTAGTTTACTTTTTTGTGAATGTTTCCGATATAATTAGTTATTCTGCTATTTCTGGCAGAAATGAAATCAACAAATCACAGATAATGAAAATTGGTCAAGCAGTTCTTGAATTATAAATGGTGTAACTAACACAACTTTTTAATATATATTTCAAAATAGGTCGCATTTCGTTTGTTTACGTACCTCAAAACAGAGCGGAAAGTGAAGCATTACTGTACAGTGAACTGAGATGAAATTTAATACCTACTTAAGTGCTTTTGTAGCAAAGTTTCTAATTTGTTTTATAAATACATGGCGAACACCCAACGATGTAGTTGATCACAATAATGAGAAAGAATCTTTCATTTATAAAAATGTAGCTAACAGTACTATATGATGACAAAATTAGAGACCAAAGTCTGATAAGCAAGACAAAATTACATCCTCATTAACCTTGTTAATAGTATTTTTACAGAAACTACATTTTTCATATTATTTTTTATATATTTCTTTATATTTATGAGGTATTAATTGTTCAATTTCTTGATTAGTTTCATCTTTTATCGATTTTACACGTATATATTTATTTTTCAATTTCATTGACATCAAAATTCTAGGGGGCTTTGGCACCGTAGGCAATGCCTAATTGGCATTCAGATGGTGAAATATTCCAATATGAAATTAAAATGAAAGTAAGGAAATGCGATATAGTGTGAAATGTTACGACACGCGGGCAGATATGTTACATTATCCGTTAACGTCGTCTCAGTTGGAATAATATATTTTGTAATGTAACATTTTCCGTCCTTATGACGTAAATTACTATTAATGCATATCGTGCCTTGAACGTATACTATAAAGATAGTATTTTGGTGACATGATAGGCAAATCATCAAGTGTTGCTTGATGTAGATTGCAAATAGAAGCTTGTCAAACAAATAAAACTAATCTTCAGGTTCTCTGCAAATATTGACAAATCAAACCTATAAGCGCTTCAAAATAAACTAATTGCAATTACCTTGCACAAAAAGAAAGAACGGAAACCCTTACATTTCATCGCACAAAAAGGAAGAACCTTAGAAACGTTTCAAGAGAAACGTATTACATATGTACCATACGAAAGATTAAAAATTGCTCAAATGTAGTCTCATATTCTTATTCTCAGAACTGATGAAATAAAAGAGATTTACAAACTCTGAAACTATACAATCAACATTTTTTGTAAACACAGAGTTCAACAGATTTCAGTGAATATTTCTCTAGATCTATATATGAGTGTTCTCGTAGATTATTTTCTGCTATCCACCTTCACATTAAAAAGAATGCAGGAATCAATTATAATTATAATTGTAAAGGGACAGATGTGGCAGATGATTGCTTTTTGTGGTTTTATTCGCATTTTGAAGAGCAGTTTTCGGTTCACAAACCTGAAATGTTCTTTTGAAACCAATATTGAATTCATTTTTATTCGATAATAGATCTATGTAGATGTATGGGTGGGTTTTACCATTTATAATTTTTAAATAACTCAGTATAATGAAATGGATATAGAAATAAATTATTAATTTAAAAATGAATTAATTGAACCCTAAAAAAAGTTCTGAATCTGTATAACTGATCAATAAACTAAATGTTAGTGATGGAAATAACGTGACACTAAAAAGTGCATAAAAAATCAGTTTGAAATTCAGGTACAGAAAACAAATAAAGGCAATATATTAAAAATTATATCCAATGATCAACCATCACATTTCAATTTTATCAAATTAAGTACGTATATAGGTTTAATTAAAATATAAATAAACAGTAACGAATGATTAATTACAAGACAAAATGCTGGCAGTGATGTGAAACAGGTCGATCAAAAAATTATAGAAGGAAAAGCAATGGTACAGCAAAAACAAAATTAGTGCTAGACAAACTTTTTAAACTATCTTAATTAAAATACCTTGAAACAAACTAAGCAACATCAATCAACTAGTGGTGCTACACCGGCACAAATTTTCTCATGTAATTTCAAAATTTGCAATCATCGGAAATTCATAGAGTTCAGCAAAAATGGGACCTGCGTCATTCTTTTAAGCATTTTTTGTTCTATCTCTGGAAATAATTAGAAGAAAAATTCTGGAGAGGTCTTTTAGAATTTTTTGAAATTGCTAAAATTTCAAGAATAAATTACGTAAAACTACTCTTTCTAAAAAAATGTACATGCCTTTCTTTCAAGAGCTGGGGTTTCAGAATAGATTCCCTTTAAGGTAAAAATCTCTGTTAAATTTAATAGCTTTCAAATGTTAAAAGATTGTAATTTTTGAAAAAAAGAGAGTTCGCCGGAAATGAGACAAGCACAATTTTTTACCGTCCTTTCATTTGAAAACTTTTGGAGCCTTATTGTAGAAAAAAATTGTTTATAAAAATACAAATTGTATATATTTCATGCAAAATTACACGAAAGCTATTCATAATTTTGGAAAATTGCAAAGAAACTTATTTCAAGATCTGTCTTTAAAGAATTAGTTTATTTTTAATAGGTAATTATTACAAACAAATTATCTTACTTGATTCTATGTGGGTAGGCTACTAACATAACCTCTGCGACCACATCGCACAAAAGAAAGATCTGTAGAAAAGTTACAACAGAAAAGTACAACAAACAACGCATGCATGACACGGAAACTCGAAAACCCTAAAAATAATGTTTCGTGTTGTACCCTTTTTGTCCAAGGCTAATGAAAAGAGAGCAGTTTACAAGTTCTAGTACAAAACAATGTCATTTCACTGTTAACACAGAGTTAAAGATATTTCAGAAAATGTAATTGAAATGTTCTATATTTAGTTAAAAACTTAATGCATTACAAAAATACCATCAATATTAGCGAACACGTTCGATAAGTGTCGCATATTAAACCCCACCCCTTCCCTATCCATTTCTCTATCCTTTCCATTAAGAAGGAAAGTTGTTAATGAAACGTGTTTATTGTTAAAAAATGTATAAATGTAGCGTTGTACTTAAACAATATCAAACAAAAATAAAAACAACGCAATTAACGTTGGAAAAATAATTGGTTGATCCGGAGTTTAGGGTGGCACGGTTCCTTTGGTTCACCGATTCGGTTCACTAGAGGGGAATCGACTCACTGAACTGAATACTTGGTTATTGTTCGCGTGTTGTAATGTACATTATGTCTTCTTCTTCTTCTTTTTATCTTCCAGTATTTAGGCATAATGCCTGGTACGCCGCTCAATTTTGGTCCCTCCAGCGCATTCTTGGACGTCCTACAATCCTTTTTCCTCTCGGCTGATAATTTGCCACTTGTTTAGGAATTCTGGCGTTGTTCATTCGCAACATGTGATCTTGCCATGAGAGTCTGTAGTTGGTGACTTTCTCTATAAGACTTTCTACATTTAGCTCGTTTCGGATTTGTATGTTTCTTTGTCTGTCCAAATGCTATATCCCGCTACCGCTCTAAGGAATCTCATTTCCGCTGCCTGCAGTCTTGATATACCTTTACTTGTCCTTGTCCACACTTCACTCCTATACAAGCAGGTTGGTATTGACATAACCTTGTAAAATTTAATGAAAGCGTTTTTTCTCACTTTTGAACTGAGTGTTCTTCTTATAGTTCCATTCATTTGATTGAATCTTTCTATTTTCTTATTTATGTCGATTTCGCCATAGAATGATATGTCTGCTTCCAAGAATGTGAAGTGTTGTATCTGCTCTACTGTTTTATTATTTACTACAATTTTTGGGCGTATCGGGTATCGACCTTGGAATGCCATCACTTTCGTTTTGGTGTCTGAAATTTCAAGATGATATTCTGCCATTATCCGCTGCAGTTCATACGTTGCTTTTTGTAATATATCTTCTCCTTCTACTATTATTGCTTGGTCATCTGCAAAAAGTATTGTCCATAATTTTGATGTAGTTAGGTCTAGGCTATAAATTTTTAATCTGCTCTTCCACTCACGAAGAGCTTCGTCTATGTAGATATCAAACAGTAGCGGTGAAAAACTACATCCTTGTCGTAGGCCTTGGTCCACTTCCGCTTTTCGATCTGGTTTCCAAGTAATACATATTTCAGATTTATTATACATATTTTCAATTACAAGGATAAGATTTGGGGATTCCTTTCTTTCTTAATATTTCAAAGAGGGTATGCCTGGCTACAGTGTCAAAAGCTTTCTTGTAATCTACAAGCAAGACGTTATGTTATGTTATCGCAATAAATATAATTTCTATTTCACAATCACATGCTACTTAAATTTTCATAACTACTCAAAGCCAATATTTTATTATTAAAGAATAAACCTATCTACTTAATACATTTTTATACACTCTAGAATCCGCAGTATATTTCACTAACAGTCTACTTTTTTTATTGGGAGGCTATCGCCCCCCAAACGCATTTTAATAATATAAAATCAGCCTTTTTTCAAACCAATACTATATGATAAAGATAGCATTTTATTACAAAAAAATCAACTCATATAATCGCTGAAATTATAGTATTTTTTATTTTAATAGTATTAAAAATACCATGGTAGTAAAATGAGTGTAAAGTTTCTGCACTAATTACTTAGAACATTCTTATAACACGAAAAATTTCAATAATTCATCAACGTATCACCAAATCTGCATATATCGGAAAAAATACACACTCTATACTCTTTATCAACTGAAGTTCAGTAAACCCAAAGAAACCTTGCCACCCTAAATTCCGGATAAACCAAAAAATTTCAAAAAAGTTTTATTTGGTTATGTAGAAATTTTTTCTTCGAGCAATTCACACATCCTTAAAAACTTTTGAAGTTCCTTGTCAGTTAGCTTTTCACTTACCTTGATAGTCCCAAAATATTAGAAAACGTTTTTACTCTTGAGAAAGCTATGTGACTGAACACGCTGACTTAAAAGTTTTGCCAAATCACTGCTGATAACGAAAATACTGGTACAGGCGAAACACAAACCAAACCTAACAAGACACGTCTTCACTCTTAACTGTACTCCCACATCCCTCCACAATTAAGTATATAGCACTTGTATTCTCGGCAAAACGTTAAATGAATGTTTTTACTACAGGCATAAGAAACAATTTTCATCGATATCAAGCAACCATTAATAGAACTTGCATTGTGTGAGGGATGAGTCTTGTTGACAAAATCTACTTATCAGAAATGTTTGCTCCCGTGTAATAGAAGCTATTTTGCCAATGAAAACGAACTCCAGGTTTATATAATAATCCTGTCGTCGAAATAACCAATCTTCCATTCTTCTCGCATATAGCGAAATGAGGGCTCAAAAACAAACGTGCGCGGTTAATAGTTGTTTCTGCAGGAGGGAATATTTAACTTATAATTATGCAAATAAACCTCGTCAATATGCGCAAACCACGGTGAACACAGAAAGTATAAATATTATAAGATAGAGGAATCTAAGCCTTCGGAGCGTGACGTCACAAAGACGGCCATCACCAAGGGTTGAAATCGAGGTGGCATTGGTAGTATCGATAAGTGCCGAAGCAGCAAATATTTAATGCAATGTCCAACAATATCTCATTCTATAGATTACGGCATGAGAAACGTTTCTATATTTAGTTTTTATAGCCCTAGAATGCTTCATTTAGAAGTTATTTAACGATATATCTGATTCAGTGCTACGAGTTGCATTTCATGTGATTGTTTATGTGTGCTTTTTTAAACAAGTCCTTTGTATTTTTAAAGTAAAAGTGTTTTTAGTCACACCTCCGTGAAATTCTCTTTCTTTAGAGACATCATTTATTATAAAGATGGGTTGCGTGTGAGATCCGCAAAAGATATTCCTCGGTAGGTATACCAGTCAAATCGTCTATTGAAATAAACGATTCCAACAACATTTCAATGTTGCTGACTATGGACAACAAATGACGGCAAATAAGCATTCATTCTATTTATTTTATGATATTATTAAAACTTACTGTTTGTATTATAAAACTGTGAACAAGGTTAGGTGATAGGATCCAGGACCCACTACCTTGCATTTAAAGAAAATATCACGAAATTTGGTTTAGTAGAAAACTTAAACTTCTTTCTAAACGAAAATCATTTGTATTTGGAATTTGTAGATTCTAAATTTCACATAATAATCAAAATGTACAAATTCATTCACTCCTTTAAGAATTGTAATATACGTTTTGTACTAATATTGAATTCTTTTTATTAAAATTGGCACATTTTCTAACATGAAATTATTTACATTAAACAAAATAAAACATATTACTACAGAAAATTATTACTATTAACGAAATAAAACAGCTCAACTATTTCTTCTAAAAACACCCTTCTTCTCAGTGGCTTGCTCGGCATATTTTCATAGAATGTAATACGATTTATTGTCGGCATTTTAGAAAATCACATTTTTTTCAAAATCCAACCTTTGCTTTATGGTATTTTAAATCACAAAAATTATCGATCACATGAGACATTTGTAAAGTCCAGATGGTTAACACCTGTTTACTATTTCTGGGAAAGAAAATTTCAATACCAGGCATCTTGTACTTCCATGACAATTGTTTACCTGTATTCAACAGAGTAATTATGGAGTCGTTTGCAAGTTGAGGAGCGCCTAATCTCAACGTATTGTTGGCAGGCCAGTCCTCTACAAGAGCGAACACTGTTGTTCCCACAGTTTTATCTGATTTACTCGTATACCAAACTCCGGGGGTAATGCAATCTTTCTCTGTTTTCCATGGCTTTGTGCTATAAATTGCAACACCGTTTTTTTTAAACCAAGATCCAATATTGAGAAGACGTTGCTGAACGATCTCAGGTATTGCACCAAGTCTTGTAGGGGCTATGTTTAGTAAGAAATTACCACCGCTGCTCACTACTCGCACTAGTTCTAGCAGTATTTTATAAGTGCTTCTAAAATCTGATTTTACTGAATTGCGTCTAAAGATCCAAGATTTTTTGTCTATGGACATGGCACGTTCCCACTTATGAAGTTCTGCATTGACATAATTTTTCATGCTTACGTACGAATGGAAGTCACCATGCTTACCTCGACAGTTCTTCCCCCAGCGATCGTTTACAACAACTTTATTCCTCACTGGACTGTGATTGTACAGCCAACTTAAAAATTGTTTGGATTTCCAGTAGTTATCGTCTGCCTGCAAGTCACCATCTGCCCATATAATTGCAGGTTCATACTCTTTCACTAGGTGACGAAGATCAGGAAGCATTTTTTGTGTGACGTATTTGTCAGTTTTGAAGGCGCTTTGCACATCAAGTTGATAGTGAAGATTAAACCATTCAAATAACGAATAATAAATTCCGAATTCCATTGTTCGCTTAGAACGAATTGCATTGGCGAATTCTCTAAGTAAGTCGTGACGGGGCACTATTAACCATGAATCCAATACACCGTACTTGGAGGGCCACATAGTGAAGCCATCGTGATGCTTGCTTGTTAATATGACATACTTTGCGCCAGAACTCTCAAAACGTTTTGCCCATTCCCGGGGCTCGTAATGTTTGACTGTAAACAACTTCTTGTAATCTTCGTAAGTAAAGTTGCTTGAAAAATGTTTCTTCATATATGAAATGTATTCACTTTCGTTTCCTCTTCGGAACAACTCGCTGCCAAACCCCGGCACAGAGAACAGTCCCCAGTGCACCATAATTCCAAATTTTGCTTCATCATACCATGTCGGCGACGGTCTGGTGTCCAAGTCTTGCCATGTTGCTCGATAATGAGCTAAAACCGTATGATGCTGAAGTAAATATAAGAAGAATGCAGTAAACCACCGCGCAAATATGAATGTTATATCAAAATACATTTCGAGAGTAACAATAAAATCTACTTGTGTGAATTAGTTACTCTCGATTATAATTCTTTGTTAACCAGTTTTTATTATTATTTGGAATTATTTATTTAGTGGGTTCCCACGGCAACGAAGTACATTCTAAATGACTGAGAAGAACTTTGCTGAAATGTGCTTCATTCACATCACTAACTTGTACATCATCACTTGTACATCCTCCTTGATCACCTTTTACCGTAAACATTTCTTAAAATTAAACAAATATTAATGTAAATTTTTGCTTCTTTTTTAGAAAAGTGAAAACAATTTATGTATCTGGCTGAAACATTGTAAAGGTATCCCTTCCTGTGAAGATACCTCAGAAGCGTATTGTGTATTATGTAATTTATATGAGTGCCGCTTAGAACTTTGAAAAGCAAAAGTGTCGAAAAAATTGTAAAATTCAAAACGTTCATAGTGCAGAGCAATAAAAACTCCACCCCTTACCAAATATCTAGGAACAATAATAGATAGGCGACTAACCTGGAAAGATCATATTAAATCCAACATACAAAATCCTCTAAACTGTATTCACTCATAAATCCAACATCTTCATTGAAACTAGAAACCAAACTACTACGCTATAAAAAAGTGTCACTAGACAAACGCTAACATATGCATGACATGGCTGGTTAAACACTGCACCTTTGCAATATTCAAAAAATTTAAGTTTTTCAAAATTAATGCCTTTGAAAAGTTCTTGGTGCACCCTGGTTTATTTCTAACAGTCAAATTCATCACGAACTTCAAATGTCTTATATCTCTGACTAGGGACGAAAATAAGTATTTGATTAAGGTGAATACAGAACAAATAGTGTTTTTGAGTCGTGTATTCTCAATAACTGTTTTATGTAAGTAAACAACTTTTTTATATTTTCAATCCATTCATTGCTTCAATGAGAACGTTCTTTCTTAAAACATTACCCATTATAATTTTGTAATGTACCCATTGTAATTTTGATATATATTGTAGAAAGGATGCTTCTTGAATGACTCGTATCACCGAAAGAGCATTCTATTGACTCGTAATATCATACCAAAACCGGAATAGCTGGATCTAATTTGTCAACGAAGTATTTAAAATAAAATAAATAAATAAAGACTCCACAACAAACGTTTGAAAAGTATTACCTGGTTTTCAATAAGTCGTCGTCTTGTCGCAAAGCCGATCAGTCGACCGAGAATCATTTATATTAGTCCGAGAGAAACAATAAAATATCAAGGGAACTATCTCCCTTTCTTGTACCTCTTGTCACCGCACCATTACTCTCGTAAGCCTTCGATTCCAATGACCCCCAACACCTATAAAAATCTGTCACGTCCATTTGCTTGGCCGTACTTTTGCTGATTTGCCGCTCATTTGCTTGGCTTCTGCCTAGGACTGGAATGATATTTTACAGGGACCTTAAGCAAGGCCAAATTCAAGGCCCTCTAATGCTTTTGAAATTATGATCGTATGTATCTAAATAATGTGAAAATGAACTTCCAACTTTTGCTATTAGAAAAACCTTACAATATTATATTTTAACATATCTACGAACAATGAATATTTGGGTAGAAAATCACTTAGTCTACAAATAATTAATGAACATCAGAAGTTCGATATTTCTCAACAAAAATAATTCGAGACGTCATACATTTTGTTACTTTGAATCTGTAACAAAAAATAATATATTTCATATGTTTCGTCCATACAATTTTTAGATAGTTATTTTTACAATAATTAAAACATGAAATAGCAAACAGATGACAGTCTGTTAAATAAACTAATAAAAATAAGAATATTTCATTACTTAATTTAATGTCCATTTAGGAGATATTTTAGAATGAAATTTATACAATTATTTGCTAATTCACGAACTTTTGCAGACAGCCAAAATCATTATCAAAACCTTTATTATGTTATTAGACACTTATTTTCACCTGTTTAAATTTCAGAAAAAAACGTGATATAAGTGTATCTGCGTATTACAAAATATTTCAAAATTACCTAAGTCTTCCATGTATCCCTGACGAAAAATGATATCCGAATTACTCATCCAAATAGGGAGCTGTGTTCTCATAAAGTATACAGTTAAGCCCGTCCGCCGTGAGGCGTTGTGCATTTGCGTGCTCTAGAATAAATCCATTCGTAATTCGATGAAAACATCCGGCGGCGGTGAGCCCGCAATGTCCGGTCGTAAACCCGGACGGCCGCTAGAGCGCGTGCGGATGCACGCCCGTCAACCGCCGCGCCGCTCGCGTCGATGTTCGACCGGGCAGAAATCGATACGTCTATCGTTCTGACGGTCGCAGCCAACGACGCCGGGCTGACGGCGTCCGCTCGGAAGCGTGCTCAGTGGATTTATGCCACGACTTGATCATCCGCACGCGACGCTCCCATCTCCGCGTGCCAAGCACAGATTCGTGTTTATGCTCAGGAAACAGCTGGCGGGGATGTTTAAAAAAATATATAATTACCTAAAATCTAGTCTTACAGCCTAATTAGTAATTTTCTTGTGGCCTAATTGGAAACTGGTGACAAATTAATAAAATATTATTCGTTACAATCTAATCCTACTGCCTAATTAGCAATTTTCTTTTGTCCTAACTGGAAACTGGTGACGGATTGACTGGTGAAAATTGGCGATAAGTTAATAAAATATTATTCGTTACAATCTAGTCTTTCAGCCTAATTAGCAATTTTCTTTTGTCCTAACTGGAGACTGGTGGCTCATTCACTGGTGAAAATTGGTGATGGTTTAACCAACTGTAATTCGGGACAATCCAATCTTACAGCCTACTCGTAGCTAGCTATTTCATTTGCCCTAAACTACTAATATAATGCCGTTTCAGCTAAGAGATCACCCTTTACCGTAAAACGAGGAAAAACGGTTCGCACAAGTTAAATTAGAACAAAGATTGTACAAAACACTGTCATCTACAGAGAGAGAGAGAGAGAGAGAGAAGGAGAGAGAAAGAGAAACGGAAACAGAGAGAGAAAGAGGGAGAGAAAGAGAGAGTGTGCGTGAATAAAAGAGAGCGAAACAAAGTCGCGACATTGCTATAAAGCTGTGACCTATGGTATGTGGATCTGTGCGTTGAAATGTACGAGAAGTGGATGTAACGACTGTCAACCCCAAATACTTTCGTAGACAACCATTCAGGATTTTGTCAAAGATAACAAATTGTTGCAGCGTCCAAACGTGTAGTTACAAGTATTTAATTTGTGTACTTTATAATCGACTCCACACTAGTTCGAAAGGCTTTTTTTGGAAAGGTACGACTGATATGGATAAACAAGGATTTTATGTGTATTTGCTGCATCAAGGTTCACTTATACGAGACTCACTTAGAAGACTCGGTACACAAACTACTATTAGTACGAATAAATACTTCTGTATAATTCTGTTGTGAAATATATTAAGTAATAGTATGCCTTAATTCTATCAATTAAATGAATTATATATTTACAAACAAGCTTATTAATCGAAATATTGTACAAATATAAAAACCCTATTTTAAGATAATCATATTTACATAAAATAATCAAAGATTTTAAAAAGTTAATAATGATTTTTTCTACACTATTAATTTGGTTTATTATTTTGTTGCAGGTATGTTCGTGTGTGGTGTTCCGTTTTTCGTGAGTTCTAGAAGGCCAGTAAATTTCCTGGTAAGTGTCTGAATGTTTAAAAAGTTTATGAACTGGACACAATAGTGGAAATACATTTTTCCTGTTCAATATTTTAGTTACTGATATTTCTGAATTATTACATTTTATTGATTCATTTCTAAAAAAACGTACAATGAACTCAACAACAATTTTACTCCACGTGAAAAGAAGAATTAGTTTCAAGTGGATGAGATAATTGCAACTTTAGAAGGTACTAAGCTATTGTGTTAGTTAAAAAAGCATAACACTTCAATATACAATATTTCCTTTTCTCTTTTACGAAAACAATCTTGAAGTGATTTTGTGTAGTGTTCATAAACAAAATTTAACAACTTCTATTTCATACAATTACGTTGAATCATTAAACATTATTGCAATTATTTGATTATATTCTTAAGATAAATAACATTTTATAAATGTTGAACTTGAGCTTCTAACTTTTCTGTTACAAACTTTTATCTTTCCCAAATCAAAAGAAAACGTCCGTCACACGATCTGTTAAATCTGTAACTGTTATCATTGTATTAGTTCACATAGCAATGAATATAAACCATTGTTGTACTAAGATAAATATTTGGATGTAATGATTACTGTGACTATTCCGTGAAATTAAAACCCAGAGTGTTTATACGTGCAAAATACCCCTATCAGGGCGGTGTATCCCAAAATGTTTACAAACTTTTCTATCCGATTTTTCTTACCTCTTCTACCTACTGGCCAATCATACACTGTGACTCACCTATCTTAGGAGACCTAAGATTTTAACATACACTTTCAGTTATTTTCAATATTTGGCGCATTTTAGAATTGTTATACATAATTTTACTCGTGAAATAGTCCTATTAAATACCACTCGTGCATTGGAAATTCTCGCTTCGCGAGTCGGTAATTTATCGACAATTTCCAAAGCACTTGTAGTATTACCTATGATAAATATTTGGAAAAATATAGGGGCATATGACTGCATTGTACAGGAACATCAGTACAAGTGTCTGTGTATCTATCTATCTATCTATCTATCTATCTATCTATCTATCTATCTATCTATCTATCTATCTACTATCTATCTATCTATCTATCTATCTATCTATCTATCTATCTATCTATCTATCTATCTATCTATCTATCTATCTATCTATCTATCTATCTATATACTTACCTACCTTCTTATCCTAGCCATCAGGCCTCTCCCTCCCTCCCTCGCCTCCCACCAACCTTCCTCTCTCTCTCTCTCTCTCTCCCTCTCTCTCCCCCTCTCTCTCTCTCTCTCAGTTCGAATAATTAGTGATGCTCCAACAGCTCATACTTTCTCACATTATTGGAAGCTTTCATAATTTCCAAACATTTGGGTAGTTCAACAAAAAAATGCAACCTACGCAATTTCTTTAAGCGTCTTTTGCTCTATCAGAGGAAACAATTTGAAGAAAAAAATTCTTTCCTGTTTTGACAGAATAACGTCTTCAAATAGACGCACATTCAAAGAGTGCAGGGAAAATGCGTCCTCCGCAATTTCTTTTGCTTCATTTAATCTATTACAGGAATGTATAAGAAACTATTTGGATCCATTTTTGAGAAAATTTTGAAAATGTTGAGAATTCATACAAAAACAACAACAAAAACTCAAAATATCTGTTTCAAATTCAAGACGCCGAGACAACAGTCAGATCGATCGGGGAAGAACAATTTTGGTGAATACCCTGCCTATGAATTAGACGCTAGAGTTGTTACTCACAAACGATATGCCAAGAATCGATTTTTTGGAACAACGACCCATCAAACATTATAATGACTAACAACGTGTAGAGGAAGTAATTTACTAGATACAAGAATAAGTTTTATCCACTTTTTCGTTACCGGAGCCCGGCAATTGGAGTTTCTCTGACCAAAATTCACAGTTTTTTCCTGCAGCATTACAATACTTTCTCTATAGTGCGTTCCGCGAGAAAATTTGCAGTCATTTTTGAGAACAAGTCGTAAATGCTCCCGAAGTTTCATGGGAAGGATTCCCGAAATTTAAAGAATTTGTGTTCAAATTACAGGGCTTTAAGGCCAAATCTGTCATGTTTTTTTCTCAATAATATAATTTATGCGCTTTTGTTTTTCACATTTGACACACATTTTGAAACAAACTTTTTCTGTATCAGTGAACCTCAAAACGTTTATTTCTTTAGAATTTCGAAATCGATTTTTCTCAAAATTACATAACATTTTCTATGCCAACGTATACGATAAAATAAATGCAAATATGCTATGATTTTCTTTATACAATAGTAAGATCCCAAATCATTTGCACTTACATGTTTCAATTTTTTTTCCTAGTACAATATTATGTATTTGATGAAACTGAGGGTATTCAGATAAAGATCAAATTTAACAGAGCTAGTACGTCGGCACCGTGATTACTTCATTCAAAAGGCTTTGAATTAACGCAACTACCACAAACAGTTTCATATTCAGCCAACATGTTTCATAAAAATGATCTACGAACTCAGTTCTAGTCGTTTGATGTATCTGTTTGCCTCGTGGTGCCCGTACAAAATGGCTGCGCTAATAAGAGTAGTATGTACTGCGGCAAATTGGCAGATCCCCGCTGCCTAGAAACAAAAGGTCGCTGGCGCCGCAGCCCGTGGGATTATAATTTCCGCCGGATTTTTTCGCGTAAAAAAGGCCCGAAGGGGCTTACAGCCTCTGTTGACAGCTTACCACCCCCATATCACGTCATCGTTGGGGGAGAGGACATTAAAAACGAATGAGATGATTGGAAGCGGAGAAAAAGAATGGAAATAAAGTATACAAGGGAAGTGAAAATACGATTTGATTGGGGAGTTCGAAAAAAGGGCTAGGAATTCGAGAAGGATTTTACATGAAGAATGCAGAATACAGAAAAACGTACTCTGCCCACTGATAAAAGTTGATGAAATAGTCGAATTAAAATGATTTCTTCTTGTATTGTATAGAACTTTTCAACGTTCGAAAAAAATAGTTTTAAGATTTTAACTATTAATATAAATAGTTAATTATCATTAATAAACTCTAATGATATCAAAATAACAGTTAATCGATGTTAAGATTTTGCTTTAGAAATTATTTATCCTAAAGAAGATAATTTTTGTTGCGAAATTTGCAATAGGTATTGTAAAACACAAAAAGTTGTAACATGTTGCCGACGCGCTGATCTCTTCTCAAAATGTTGTTCAACATTTGTGAAATTTATATACTTCATTAAATTTCTTTTATTTCCTATGAGAAAATTGCGATTGTAAAACTTACTCTTTACCCCCGGTTCTCACACTCCGCCTCCGAAAGTCTTCGCCAACACATGTCATTGTCACACCACAAAATGTGTAATAGTAGACATTTTCAGTAATCTGATGCGTGCTCATGAAAACTCATGTTCCGCAGTTCTAGTATTTTCGTAATACTGTTGTGTTGTTTCGTCTTAAAGCAACCAAACAACGAAATAGCTTAACACCCGGAGTTCGTTAAATATTTTACATCCATCAACAACAATTGAAACAAAAATATTGTAGCTGAATACAATGAGCGGTGGTACATCTGCACCAAAAAAATTGATTTGTTTTTGATATTATTGTTCTTAGAAGAAGTTATTACTAAAAGTATTGAACGGCACACAACCGATAACATATGTACTTGACTTGGTGTGTTATTAAAACTCGGTTAACCATCTTTATCTGCGTTAGTTATTTACGCTACAACGGCCTAATGTCGTCAACTACTATTCCTGTCCTCCTCCACGAAGAGCAAAGCCTTGATCCAGAGGCCTGCTATTGGCATCTGATCAGCGTCGCCCACGTGGCTGGGCGTTGGCGGCGAGGGCCTCCGCCCCCGGGCTCAGCCTGTCGAGTGGAGATCAGCCGCGGCCGCGCGGGCGCCGACGCGCTGAGCTGGGAGCGGAGACAGCGGGCCTAAGGGTCTCGAGGCTTCCGGACAGGGCGTGGGCGGGGCGCGGATCCCAGATTAGGCCTTGGCGGCGTTGCAGGCTCCCCGGGCGAGTCGGGGCGAAGCTGCAACCCCACCCCCAACACAAGCGGGGGCCAGGACATCAACTGGTTGATTGATTGTTTTAGAGATACCGGGCTCGTCAACTACCAGGGTCATTACTCCCATAAATATAGTGCATGTTTTTGCTCGGGAGATGGCAGTAATATTTCCCTCGGTGTATGGCGAGATTCGGCACCGACCTACCGTCGGCCAGCGGGGTTTTCCCCAATCAGGTATCTCCTACCAGCAAGGCACTGCTTCAGACGGGCCAAGCTCTAAGCTTCCGACTGTTCTCCCGGCATGTGTGCTTGTGTAATGCGTGTTAGTGTAAGTGTGTGTGTGTGTGTGTAAGGGGAGAGGATAGGACCAGGAAGACGTAAGAAAGATGGCGCGCGGTCCGTGGTCCGTTTGTTAGGGTACTGCTCCAGCATTCTACTAGTATTGATCGGAGATACCATGGAAAACTACCGATCGGAGCAGTCGGCCGCTAGGATTCTTCTCCAGACAGCGACTGAATTCGACCTACCGCACAAGCGAAAATTCTGCCACCGTCGGGGCTCGAAACTAGGACTTCCCGGTCATAGAGATTGCAGTGACATCAGTTCATGCCCTGAGCCATCTTTCCCTGTGCATCAACTGGTGTCACGGCAGTGCCTTTCACCAGGAGGTCTTAGGGTTAGAGTCATAACTAGAGTTTTTCCCCTCCAGAGACGAAGGCGTTCCTGATGCCGCTGCATGGCGTATTTCCGTCCAATGAAAATGTTTCCGGTGCCGCTACATATCCGACGTATCTGGATCGTCTTACGGGATTAATGACCCTATCAGCTGTCGCGCTGGGAATTATTGGTCTCTCGCTATGAGGAAGGAGGGGGTCAGGCTGCGCCGGCGATAACGGCATATCGGCAGGCCGGCTAGCGCGTACGAGCTGTCGAGGGCAGAGGAAAATCCGCCTCGTGTACCGCCACTGCAGGTAAAAAGTGCACGTACTTGCGGAGGTGGCTCAGGGTATTAACTGACGTCTGCAGTGCCTCTGACTGGGAGATCTAAGGATACCTAGTACCGAAGGTAGCATAATTTTCTACACTAGATAGCTAGAGAATATTCAGTCGTATATTCAGAATTTACTGTTCATTCTCTCAAAGACCCACAAACGTCTTGGTTGTCCTTTGAATATACGTAATGTTATCAAGCGATTTTTAAGATGCGTAACTACTACTACGTCAGACGTTTTGTTATCAAATGTAAAGTAAAATACATAACTAGGTCTACGTGAGACGTTCTATTATTATTATTATTATTATTATTATTATTATTATTATATCAAGTAACATTTTACTTACATTACTCGGCCTAGGATAGACATTATATTATCAAGTGACATTTAATAAATGTTACTAGATCTGCGAGAGTTATACCGTAAAACGAGGAAATCATACACAAGCTTGTGAATTACAGGAGTGTATTTTAGTGGGGAGGTTATACGCCTTACCCCTATAACTTATAATGTTCGGAGTTGACGTCAGAGTTTAAGGCTGCAAAAACGGAGTATCGAGAAGAAATCGATGAGTGTAGGCGCGTGACAAGAAAACGGATCGCTCCCCCCACACACTATCTTCTCCTTCGTGTTATTTGACGCCCAACAGTCGCCGGGTACGATGCAATCGCGCTTCATCACACGATGTTCCCGTCAGGAGCAGATGAGGGTATATATTCACGAAGAGGAAGATTGGTAACCATAAATATTGATTATTCGTTCCAGCTGAGTTGGGTCCGGGCAACAACTTTGGCCATTGTAGCTCTTTTGGCCTTGGTTTTGAATCCCGACGATGGAGGAATTTTGACACTAGGTAGAAATGGTAGAGACAAATGACGACAATAACCCGCTACGTTACTCCGCGACTCAGTTTATTCCTTAGATCTCTTGTACCGGCATTATTTCCCGAGACTAACAGCATAGAACATACTGACCACCCCGTTATGTACTTGGTATCTGTCCCGATTTTTAAATGTTATAAATTACTTTTCCCGTGACGTGGCCCATCATATGAAATTGACGCACTAACGTGTTTCATTTAAAATATGTATGACACTAGATCATCACATTAGTTTAACAGGTTTTTATATTTTCACTAATAGACGGTTTTTTGGTAAAATCTGTCTCAACGTCATAATTAGTTTCACTAATAGCAATTTCCCCCCTTCTTAATTGTGACTGTTTAGTTCATTTACTATTAAATTAATTCATACGTGCGTTGTATTAATATTCAATCCCAGATTTTATACATTTATTAAAATTCAATTTTTGTACGTTATAGGACGAACTCAGTTGTGACAGCGGCTTCCGTGTAGTTTTCCTTTCAACTCGCTGTCGACGCCAGAACGCTACCTCGTCAATTCTTCTTGTACCTCTTTTACCGAGCTTTTTTTTCAATTATTAATTAATTAATTTAATTAATTTATAATAATGTACGTATTTATTAATTCATTAATATTAATTCTTAATATTTTGTATTTCATGTATTTTAATTTTATTACTCTATTACAATTCAATTTTTATGCGTTCGAGGCCAAAAATCACTTCAGACAGCTGCTCCCGTGTAGTTTTCCTTTCATCTCGCTCTCGAGGCTAGAACGGTACCTCGTCAATTCTTCTTGTACCTCTTTCACCGAGCTCGTGTTTTCAATTATTAATTAATTAATTAATTTATTATAATGTATGTATTTATTAATACATTAATTTATTAATTCTTAATATTTATTTTTATTTCATTTGTTTTATTTTTATTTCTCTATTACAATTCAATTTTTATGCTTTCGAGGCCAAAAATCACTTTAGACAGCTGCTCCCGTGTAGTTTTCCTTTCAGCTCGCTCTCGAGGCCAGAACGCCAGTTTGTCAAACCTCCTTGCGTACTTGCGCTCGGAATTCGCTTTCATCACTGAGTGACGGCGCGGTGCACTGCCCTTTTGTCTTTGCCCGCTTGCCTCGTGCAGCAGCGAGAGCAAGAACGCCGAGTTATGAGGACGTCATTTATGAACCGAAGCGTCCCGGGATGCAGAAGCAACGTGAAAAGCCCGGCGTTGCGCTATTGGAATCGAAGTTTAATCATTTCACTCGGGTTTTCGTGGCGAAATAAATAGCGCGCCGTTATTAACGATACCGAACACGCGCGGTGTGTGCTGAACAAATCAAATGCGAAATATATTTACGGTTGACAGAAGTTATAGTATTTGGTGATCAATTGAATAATAATTCGTATCAGTGTAATGTGCAGTGCGTTACAGTATTGATGAATTACGATCATTGATATTCCGAATTGCATGTGCGAATAGCCCCGTAATTAGAAGCAACGCTCTAGAGAACGGTTTATATCGGTGTTGTAGGCACATTGACGAATCATTTCGATTAAATAGTTTATTCCACTGGAATTATTGCGTGATGAATGGAACATTTGTAATTGAATAAACCGTTACTAACGATAATTTGCGTTTCAAAAATAACAATAAATAATAAATTATCTTTATTAACATATTTTCATAGTTTTATCAGTATTATGATGTTTAGAGACAATTTTAAAGATTTTTTCTTGATGTTTCTAGAGTGATGTGACAAGCAATATTTCGTACGCTGAGATTTCTGCTGAAAGTTACAACATATTGGTAATCATGGGCTAATAAGTTCTCAACATTATTTTCACAGTCAAACGTTAGACTAAGCAGAACGAAGCGGAGAGCGCATTTCCCAGAATTTCAACCGTGATGTCATTTAATATTTACTAAAATCAATAGGGCGCTCCGATTACAGCTGAATTGACTTTGATTTGCCAGTGGTTGGCATTACTTCAAAAACTCTAGTTGTTGAAAGTCCCCTGCGTATTCATTGATACCGTCTTGGGCGAGGAAGAGCTTTTGAGTGCAGAGAATCCTGTATAGTGCTATATAAACTGAGACTACTTTTAATAGAAAGCTGTGAACCCGGGACCACCTCACCGAAAGCTCGCACGCTGACCCTGAGCCACCGGATGAACCTAATAATAAATGCTATAATAAAATGAAAAAATGAATTAATTAACTAAATGAATGCAAGTAATACACGCGTTCATAAAAATAATGTTCACTTTCTATAAATTCAAAGAAACAATCTTCTTGGTATATTTTGATGATTTATGATGTTCAGTCTTTATTGGTTGTTCTTTAATTTGAGCATGGAAATGTTAGGAATCATCCCAGAAACTTTCACTAAGTTGTTTCTCAATTGACACAGAGATGAAGTTTGATAAACGGATTGATATGTCTCTACAGGTTTAGAAAAAAATTCAGTTTTCCCTTTTATGTGGGTGTTAGAAATTAGAAAATGGACATATGTACCGTGCTGTCATTATTGCAGTGTCATAAAAAGACTGTTATAACAGATATGTGAAGTAATAGTTGTATGTAAGTTGCAATATAACTATTGGACAACTATCTGTCGCAAATACGTGAACGCGTGTGGCATGTTAAAACACCAACAGTTTAAAATAGTCGAACAGGTATCACAATACATTAGTTTTGAAAATGAAAAGTGTCAAAAACGCGTGTTCCCTTTCAACGATTGTTCATTTTATTGTATCATTCTTGTATCAGAAAACAAATGAAAATTAATGAACAAAAAGGATTCATCACTTGGGTTGCATTGAGTAGAGTTTATAGAAAGGAAAAGAATAACAAACGTATTCAAAGGGCTTCTATTAAGACTTTTCTTTGTTTTTGAAACAAAAGAAACAGATATAAATTAAACGGTTGGTACCAGTATTGTAGCAGTACTATACATTTAGAACTGCGCTCTCAGGGAGAAGAGTAAATTTTAAACAAGCTCGTTTCTGGTACTTCAAGGGTAAATGTTTTAACTGTCTAGCAAAATGGTTAGATTATTTCACATTTATTATCTCTAATAACAGATAAGAAACTCTTTGATTCTTTGTGGAAATGACAGAAATGTAAATTAAATCCACATCCCACAACAGTGTACTGGTTCTCGACAGTCCAGCTAGCACTTCCCAATAGTTTTGCCAGGTTAGGGATTTCCCCACTAAATTTAGTGATGTTTTGTCTTTAGTGAATGTTTAAGGGGCAATTTTATTTGGGTAGTTTTGTTGGGTGTTTTCGCTCAGATTTTTTAAGTTTTAAATTTCTTTTAAAAATATATACTACAATGTATCACAAAATACAAAAATTGTTCCCTATGATTATTGCAACTGTGTATATATATATATATATATATATATATATATATATATATATATATATATATATATATTCAAATATAACTGAGCGAAGTAAAAATACTTCGAGGTGTGGGTGGCTTTCTTGGTGATTGTCAAAATTTCGTACCAATTTAGTGCACTTTAAAAACGTTTGACAACTAAAACAGATAGGAGTCAGAAAATATTAACATGTTGATGAGGTCTGAAATTGAGAATCTAGTATACTGCAGACTCGATTTCATTCGTTGTTTTATTCTTATAAAGATGATGTTCCTTCAAGATCTGTTATTCTTCAAAATCTTACACATAACATATGAATGAAATTTTATAATTTTCATGACGTTTAAAAACAATTGGTACCCACAGTTTTAAGATAATATGTTTAAAAACCTCTTTCTAATTGACTGTTGTAATCTGTTTAATATTTTGAGAATATTTAATAGTTTCGTAGTTTATTTCAAATGTTAGTGGATTTTGCCATGCCATATATGGGTAAATGATTGGAGATATCTGGCAACACTGCTTCCCAATTCACAATTTTTGTTAGAATTTGAAAAAAATGACTCGGTTCTTGAGTAGTAACATAAACTCAATTTTAACTAGACTTTCTAGAAAATGTTAGAAAATGTCTTTAAAAAGTGTTGTTTTTTTGCCGGAATCAGAAATAATTTTACTATGGAAAAATGTTAAGAAAAACCTCCGAATTTTGGCTAGCTGGAGGTAATGCTTTTTAATAACTTTCTGTTGTTTAAACAGGATATCGATTTGAAGTTTTAATATCGTTTAGAAAATATGATTTATCAAATTGTCTGTTGCTCTCTTTTCGGCGTTAATGAAAATCATAGAATAATATTCTCCTACCTCGTCTCACCTTGTAAATTATGATTAAGTCAAAATATAGCTCTTCCGCAAGGAAATAACTCTTTGCTTTCCGGGGTACAAGTATTGTAACGTTTATGAACTTCGCGGAAATACCGTGCTGGGAATAGTGCAGTGTATATTCTCGATGCAACATGAGAAAGCTCTTACTTTGTGCTTTTCTAAAGGTCTTTCATATTGCACTTACATTCTGTATGATTACAAAGGGTATAGAGTATAACTGGAGCTTGATGGAAATCTGATGTTTTCATGCTAGAATAATATTTTTGAAAAACTGGTTTGCATTTAAATATAGCATTTTTCATATCCAGTTAAGAGGTAGTACCAAAGCATTTTTTAGTTTTGTGTGTTATCAACGTTTAGAAAGACATTTATTGCTTTAAAAGAAATGAAATCATGCATTATTATTATTATTATTATTATTATTATTATTATATGTATGTATGAAATTTGAAGTAGTCTGCTAGAAAATGTTAAGTAAATCTTCGTATTTTGGCTAGAGGGAATTATTGCTCTTTATTCACCATTTGTTGCTTAAATGGGGCATATAGTTAATTTAAAATATATTTATTCAATAAGAAGAGAAAATCGAAAAATCGCTGGAGATTAAATATTGGAGAGTCATAAAATGATCTAAAATAGAAGTTAACAAAAATGTGAAATTCTTCTTGACTACTTTGATGGATTTACATACGGAAGGCGTTTTGAGTGTAAATAAACTTAAAAACGTTCTTTGTATTGATTTTTTCTCATCTCTTGATATTTCTTCTGTGGCAATTTGTTGGTGACCCGTGAGACTGAGAACATTGAAATGTTGATTTTGGAGGTATTAATTCAAAATGTGAAAGAAATCACATAAGAGCCATGCATAGTGAAAATGTGAGGGCATGTGCTTTTAACATGAACGTGTTATTTTAACTTACATATGCAATTTTAACATAAACGTGTGCTGTTAACGTGGGCACGTGCCTTTAGAATGAACTTGGGCCAGGAGCGTAGCCTTCGGATGTCGCAAGCACTAACGACGTGGCTGTCCGGGAAGCGCGTGCAACCTGAGCCTAGGACGCGGGGTCTCCCGGACACGAACAAGTGCTTTTAACATGAACACCTACTTTCAACAACGAGGACGTGCCACTCACAATGAATATGACCATGAACGTAAACGCGACCCAAGACATTTTCAAAGCACAGAAACTACTTGGGCAACATCGGAGGCTCAGCATGTGGGTAACACAGTGAGCATTAACTCCTGCGAATTTCCGTCCTTTAACATCATTGCCGAGGGCAACAAAGATAGACCCAAGATAAACTCATTGCGAGATGAATGTTGAGTACCGAGGTTGTGGCTACCGCGAACAAAGATCATTGCAACAATTTCAATTTTTGAAACATTTTCAATATAGACTACGGCATTCCCGCGTAGTGTCACATGCCACCTGCGGCTATCACGCAAAAGCACTTCAGAAAGCTGGTATCCATCTACTCTTGCGCGAAGATTCACTGCAATACATTGCAATTTTAGCGGAGTTAAGTGCCGAAAAGGAAGGAAACTCGTCTGTTTCAACATGTTTATTGCCATGTAAAAACAAGATTGCCAAGAAATAACAAGATCCACGTTTATTGACTGTGTAAAAACCTCTCAAGATAGAAGGATGTGATGCCTGTGTGGGTAATCTTTGAAGAAGACATATATCATGCGGCGGCGATGGTGTAACGGTTAGCGTACTGGACTGTTGTACCCAACTTGGCGGGTTCAAACCCGATCGAAGCCGTGGATTTTTAAGGGCGAAAAAATCCTTCGTACGCCTTCCTTCGGAGGGGAAGTAAAGCCGGCTGTCCCATGTTCGTAGATTTACTTGCATGTAAAAGATCCTCAAGCCTAAATGACGCCTCTGAGCTAAATTCAAATTGCCTGTTGCTCGCCCAAGAAATAACTCCTTTCTCTCCTAGTTGGTGAAAGGAGCGTAGCGAAATTTGCGTGGTCAGACGGAAGAGCGGGCCTGATGGCCCGAGTCTCGCCACGTAAAATAAGGCAAATTCAATTCAATACTACATTTTGGACTATTGTTTCTTCCGTAATAAAATAAGTGACCATTTAATAAAGAACTTTTTTGCGATCAATAAATTAACGTCTAACCTAAAACAATTTTTCGAAACCCCTCTGGGATGCGATATCAAATCCTACAGTCTCCCCAATATCATGAATATCAGGTGCAGCGTAATAAATGTGCGGTCTGCAGCGACCGCAAGAAAAACAAACTCACTGAAGAATAGCTTCTTCGGCTCTTCTTTGCGGTGGAGTTTGTATAGGAAACTCATAACAATATACGTCGCGAGCGGCGCTGCAGGCGCGGGGGCAGGGCACGGGGCGCGGGCGATGCCAAGTTGGGCAACAGGAACGCCCCCCCCCCCACCGCCGCCCTCGTGGGAGCAAAGCGAGAGGGCGTTCGATACAAGAAACGGGAAGAGGTGGCTCAGGGCGTTAACTGATGTCACTGCAGGGCCTCTGACCGGGTGGTCCTAGGTTCGATTCTCGATGGGGGCGGGATATACGACATTAGCTAGATCGAATTCTATCGTTCGGCTGCTCTGATCGATAGTTTTTCGTGCTTTCTTCGATCATCACCTGGCAAATGCCGGAGCTGTACCTTACCAAATGGACCATGGCACGTGAACGCTATTTTTCCTTCCCTTTTCTTGTCCTATCCTCGCCCTTTACTTACACACCGACGTTTAAATACCCTACACCACCACTCATGCTGGGAGTCCAGTCGGAAGCTTAGAGCTTGTACTGGTTGGGGCGGTGCCACTCCGGTGGGGGATAACTGATTGAGGAAAAGTCCATTAGCTGATTGTAGGTCGGCGCCTGATCTCGCCATCAATGTTTGCACGAAGGACAGTAGCCCGCAAACAGAGGCGGGGACTTCTTTAATGGAGAACCCTCTCTCATTATAACTTTGAAGTAAAAATTACGAGACAATATTATAAATGAAAGGCGTTTGTGGTAATGTAATTGTTTCACTTAGTCATAATACTCTTATTATGAAATTGACTCACCGAATTTTAAATCTAGGTGTATATCGCGTTCGTATGAATCCGCCATTTGTATGTTATGTAGGTATCTGATCATGTATGTAGGTATCTGATCATGTGAAAGCAAAGGCTACCTTGGATACGAAGGATAACTTGGCTACCAAATATACTTCCATCTTTTCATCATGGTTTCATGCCGCTACAATGCGGATTGCCCCCTATTCTTTGTATTTCTGTTCTGAGGTAGTACAAATATATTGTGCAAGTAGGCCTAGGAAATATGTTAGTGGTTTATAAAGACATTCTTGTTATTCAAATGAGGTTTAAAATTCAATATTTAAACTCTTTAACTGTTGATTTCATTTATTTCATCCATAGTCTTGTGTGAAACAGACAATATTCTTTCATCTTGATACCCTGCAAATTGAAAAATCTGTACTTGTCCATGACTCGCATCGATGATATAATAAACCTTCTTTACGAAGGGATTGCGCAGTTATCAAAGAACAGCCAAAACACACCTGCACGCGCAGACACACATACACATATTGCATGTAGACATTGCATTGGTGTGTCGGTTTTTCCGTACTTTATCTTTCAGCAAGAATAATTTACATGCTGACCTTTACAAAAATGAGAGAGAACAACGAGTACCAAACGGCAGCTGTTATTTCACATGAAAAGAGTTTTCTTCTGAAGTGGTGTTTTCTGTAAATAGTTCTACTTTGCATTAAATCGGCAATCAATTCGGCCTTTCACACAATTCGAATGTTTAAAAAATGCTTTTAATGAACGTAATGCAATAATTCTACTAATTCACTCTAATTTTCTTTCTTTTTCGTTCGATCCATGTGTTTCTGCTTTATTGATGTAGTCTATAATAATAATTACTGTTCGGTTAGTGCCTGTCACTATTTTTCACTGAAACCTTAGATATGCTTAGAAAAACACTGTATGCGGGAACGTTGTTTATACACAATTTGAATCTCAGAATTTTCAGAAGAGATATACAATGTGAAAGAGAACTACTTCGCCAATTTCATTGGGAGTCTTCAAGACAACTAGCTTACGAGAAGAATTTGGATAATAATTTAAGGTATGCGTCATCCTGCAAAGTAAACATTTTCTAGAAGACCTGGTTATGAAAAAGAGATTGAATAGGGTCCGATTTTTGTTGCATAGACGCATGTGTGAAAGAAAACAGTACATACGTAGATGAAGGAAAACCAGGAAAAGAAAATCATAAACACTCAAGTGTTACTCATAAACACTCAAGTATTGTCTGAGATTAACACATTACTCCCGACGATAAGATTCCGTAAAGAAAACCCGAATACTTACTATGCGCTGAAATGTGTGAACGTCGTCATATTGGCGTAGATTATCATACCGATTAGACAATTTTGAATTTCAGCAAAGAATTAAAAGGACGAAAGATTAAGCAACTGAAAAACACTGAAGACAAGAGTGCATCGAGCACATTTGTAATTCGAAAATAGTGCTAAGAAATCTTGCAGAGCGTGCAGTCGATACAGATACGTATTCTGTATTTTGTATAGTTATGACCTTACACTCCTTTTACTTCCAAGACTAACTATCGAACGGAATTTCATTACCCGCAAACTCTGACGAGACGCTCGGATATGTACGTAAGGTAGAGAAAAGTTAAGAGTCGGGGCATGAGGCAGCAAAAATGCTGTTGAACAAACGAACACAAAATGGTTTTTCAAAAAGTAGCACGCGCACTGTTCAAGAACAACAAATAAAGAACTCTCGTGTAACACTGCAGTAAATTAAATATTATTAGAAAAGAAGTCTTAACTAATATAGCAGTAAGATAGTGTATTATAGTATGTACAATACTTCACATTAAAATATTTTTAAAATGGTTAATTATGCAAAACGTGATAAGCAATATTTAATGGCTGGTAGTCTCGTCCGTAGAGCCTTGATAGATATGTCGTAAGTAGTGACTCAGTGAGTGGAATAATTTAATCGGTACCTGCATTGTGTGAAGTGGTAGATTAACGTAATGCAAAGTTTTGCATTCTTTACTCAAAATCGAAACCGTTTCAATCGTTTTGGCGTTTTCGGAGTGCCTGGGAATCTTAGAATTTATAGACATCTATTACATGGCCGGAGGCTGCATAGTTGTCTTTCGAAATGTGCCAACAATGAACATTATTAATATAAATGTTGTGTTCCAAGGGGTGATTTATTTAGCTAGGTTCCAAGGGACTTGGCTAATTATTTATTGACACTTAAAGGTCTCACGAAATTGTAAAAGCATTTAGCCATTACTTCCATATAGGTGTTTTGTAAGTGTTAGACATTTGGGGTCAGGTGTAATAAGTCGCCAGAATACAGCTGGGTTATTAACTAGAAAGTTTGATAAATAAGTGGAATTTATGATTATGGCCTAATTATTAAGTATTAATTTACGTAATATTAAGTAAAGTATTTATATTAAGTAATATTATGGCCGCTTACTTTTATAAACAGTGGTGTATGTCACACATTCCTTCTGAAGATAGCTAACCATATTGGTCTTGATGTGGGGACATTGGTCGTAATTGCCAATCGTTGTTATAGTTTAATAGATGTATTAAAAACTTTATCGGGTCATATATGAGGGAAACAACTGTGTTGCGACCGGACTTTAAAAACAGAGTGCTATTGGTGTCCTCGTGCTATTTGCAACCGCGAATTGAAACGACAGAGGGTCAGCGCACCCGCATAAAACGCAGCACTTTTGACCGCCGCGGAATCGGCGCAGGTGGCGGCCCGCGCGTCGAAGAGGGGAGGAGGACGTGTCGGAGGAGAAGCGAATGAGCTTCGTCTACGCGGGACACGTAGCGCGGGCGACAGCGACACTTTGCTTGGGACGTGACGCGCGGCGATCGCTCCTCGCCCGCACCGGAGCCCACGCTCCCACGCCCGCCCTCGCGGCTGCACCCGTCTCCGCACCCGCCCTTGGCTAAAGCCCCGCGCTCCCGCCCTTCGCCCCTCGCCTAGCAGGCGCCCCTTCGACGCCCCCCGCCCAGACCGCCCTTCCCACCCCCACTTCCTTCCTCGTCCTCTCTCGTTCCCTCCCCACG
>BOPP01000138.1:1434140-1459934 GCA_017312745.1 Gryllus bimaculatus
CCCTCGCTCCGCTTTCGTCCTAGCCTTACCCCGCGCTCATGTCTCCTTCCCTCGCCCTCGTCACGCCGTCTTCCTATCTTTGTACTGCCCTCGCCCGCCTTGTTTCGCCCTCGTCTCGATCTCGTCCCCCAGATCCACCCTCGTTACACCCTCGTCCGGCTTCCGTCTAGCCCCAAGCCATGCTCTTGCCTCTCTACTGCTCTTGCACCGCCCCCAAACAGCCTTTGGTTGTCTCCTCTGAGCCCTTCTCCCGGACCGGACTTTCTATAGGAGATGCACAGTTATTAGTCGGACGTCTCATATTAGCTTTATTGAACACTTTCTTTGCACACGTACCTACTACAAAAAATTTATATAAACAAGTTACATCGATATTTACGTTATTTACATTTGAGAATACGTAGCACATCATGCCCATTACGCAGTAAGTAGTCCCTCTTTTGGACTGTGTACACCTTTATCACAAAGTATAAATATCCTGCCACAATATTTTAGCTTTTGTACTATTTTTTTATTCTTATTTGTCTGTTTTTCACCATGTTTGTTCACAAGTATTGATTGTCTTCTTCATTATGAGAAAGAAATCGAATTCACGGGTCACTCGCAATGTTTTTTTGAATGTCTTTCGCTAGTTGCTGAAAGTGTTAAATATTTTGCTCTTCACATTTTTCAAAGTTAAATAATGGTTTAATATGTAAATGAATTCTGTAGCACTTTTTACAATTAACATCCAGTGAATTTCCAACGTAGAATACGCCCCAGATATTATCAGACGCCACAACTGATGGCTTAAACTTAATTCTGACTGTGCAGCATCTCTTGCGTACCAGTGTACACCGCTGATCATTATTGATATCGCCTCTCTCACGTATCTTTCCCATGCTGCCTCCTCCCTCAGCTTAGTTTCTGTGTTGTCTCTTTGCTTTAATTCACCCGCGAACTCCACGCTCCTGTCGTTCCTCTCGCACAGCGTTAGCTCAAAGTCTATCGGCATTTCCAGTATAAAGCCCTACACAGCTTATTCCACCCCACACTCGTGTTTCCCCTGAGCATAGTTCAAAATGCTACGAGAGTGGAACAGGATGGTAGTGGTGGCGGAAGCCCCGGGAATGCCTTGATGAATTACCCCACCAACGAATGGGTTATTAATAGTTTCAACATTTTTTAAAAACGTCGATTAATCGATTGATTAGTGATTCCGTGCGCGTCTATGAAACTCCATGGAGAAATGAGATACTTGATATTCCCTTCACAAAAATTGTATCTACGCCTTAGAGGCTTTTGTGGTTCTTTCTTCTTCATTGAATCACTTCTTGGTTGACACACTAGTTCCATGTTTCAAAATCAAAATCATGAGGATTGTTGATAACCATTTATATGCAAACGTTCTTTACAGTGATTTTTTTAAAGGACCACACCCTTAAAACTGCGAATATTTATTTATAGATGCATTCAAGATTGTAGAAGACTCCTGAAAAATGTTTTAAAATATACAGCATTTATCCAAGAAACTGTGTTACATTTCTCACCCAGACATATTTTTCATTCTTTGCCTCGTTTTGTTTCCGTTTTCAAATAATAACTTTTACTGATGGAAAATACAAAATGTATGTAGTTCGAACACGGCGCAGATATGCGTCAATTTTTTCCTGAAATGGTATCTCCGTAATAATAAAAAAATAAAAACAGTTCTAAGGCAACTTGAAGAAACATAGAAATATTGCTTGCAGAAAATATAAACGTACTTGGTAAAATTTATACATGCGATATTCACATGTATTTGTTTAAATGGATTAAATAATATATAGAAATAACGAAGATTCATCTGCAGTTGTGATTCGTTTTGATGATTCCAATACCGGTGTATGAAATTATCCGGCTCTTGATTCTGACGCTTTCAGTATAAGGTACTCCTGATACCAGAAATGTAATAACTAGAAAGTATTCATTTTTGAGTTTGACACGATTTCAAAAAATAGAAATTATTGAATTTTTTACAAAAAATGATAATCTATAACTTATAAACTCCGCGTTGAACGCGAAAAAAACACGTAACACCATCTCATACGGGGCGATTTCCTTTCCATTGCGAGGCTACTTTTCGCTGAGTTTGAGAATTTCTACTTGGAAAGCAAATAACAAATTCGCAGAATAAACTTGTCAATAGATTAACTTCCACACTCTTTGACATTTTTTAATTACATAGTACAAATTATGCTTTGCGTAGTACAATTTTGGACCTATAAAATGTATGCAAATTTCATTGTTTATTGTGTAGTTGATATACAAAAAATAACATATTTGCAGTTTTGGGTGTGACAGCGTAAGTTACCTATGAATATGGTTGTTGTGTTTGATAGTATGTAATAGGCTCGGGAAAATATGGTCCTGATTGCGTAAACTACTATGTATATTCCCGTAAGAGTAGTACATGTTATATCCCGAGATATAGTGGTGTTTTTCGTCTGCTGGAATGTGATATACGGCGCCAATCTAAACGCGCGCTTGCAGGTTTTCCTCTTCATGGTATCTCTTTTTAGGAGTGGTCTGTTGCCTAGCAAAGGGGACACTGTTGTTGCTTACGGACATTAGAAAATCGTCCGTCGAGTATTTGTATCTGTAAACTAGGAATTTGGATATTAATGTGCTAATCCTTAAAATTATAATTCGAAAGAATTTAATTTCAATCTGCCAATAATCTACTTTTCGAAATTTGAATCATTTTTAGGATTCCAATGTTCGAAAAAATGTCATCATGTTTGACAGCTATTGAATTGCAAATATGTTTTGCTTTGCTACAGATTAGTTAATCATTTTATATATATATATATATATATATATATATATATATATATATATATATATATATATATAGAGAGAGAGAGAGAGAGAGAGAGAGAGAGAGATTGTTACAAACAATTCATTTTGGCAAGTTTAAACTATCCGCATAACTTTTGTTTTCAAATTAAAACCTCCACAAAATGATCGTCGTCATTTTTAGCATTACAGTAAGAAACGTCATACTCACTCTGTAATATTATACTATTCTAACCATTTCTTTTCTTAATTCTGAAAAAAAACTAATAGAATTGGCTAGGAGTGGAATTTCATAACAACTTTAGTACGGGTTCCCAAATATTTTGAATTGTGTTCCCTTAAGTTTCTTACTAACGTTATCATCTGCAATTCAAAAATTAAGGAATATAGTAAAATAAATCAACGTTTTCATGTGAAGAACTTATTCGGAATGTGAAGTTTCACTGCCATATTTGATAATATTTTAGAAATAACAACTGCATTAAATTTGTGTAGTGTTTGTGTAGAGTTAATATAAATTAACTAGAGCGACCCTGACTGTCCATTTGTGCAGGTCGCAAATCTGAATTAATTGTCTGCTCTGGCAGGAGCCGGCCATTTTGACATGAATATAGTTATGACTTTTTAACCTGATTTATAAACGTTATGGACCCCGAATTTAAAAAAAATAGTCGACGTTGTTTGCTTCGTCTCTTATTCGAGATACTACGTTTTACTGAAACATTTTATTAATAATAAAACCCGAGTTACTTTTACGTAGTGTGGGAAGAGAGAACGTAAATGAACAATGAACTGTCTCTTTGCGCTGATCCTGAGTTAATAGTGTGCTCGGGCAGAAGTTGGGCCATTTCGAGATGAATATAATTGCGACCCTTTAACCTGCTTTGTAAACATAATGCTCTCGAATTCAAAAATTAAGGAATATAATGAAGTAATTCATCGTTTTCTGCGGCATATCGTATTCGAGATATTAAGTTTCACTGAAATATTTTATGACATTTTATTAATAATAAAAACAGAGTTAAATTTGCGTAACGTTTAGAGAGAGTGTAAATGAACTAGAGCGACCCTGACTGTCTCTTTCTGCAGGTCGCCATCCTGAGTTAATCGTGTGCTCGGGCAGGAGTCGGGGGCCATTAAGAAATGAATAGTTGGCGCTGTCGCATGTCGCCGATCCCCGGGCTCCGCCCGCGTTTCCTCCTCGGTCGCTCCGGCCGATCCCGCAGTGTCGCAGCGCCGTCCGCCCTTGCCTAATGCCTCAACGCCGCGTGCAGGGCGCGCTCGTTTCTTTGGGGCGCGCCGCGCTCCATACAAATTATATTTTCCGTCGGGCGGAATTTTTTTGAAATCGACGCCGGCGCTGCCGCGTTGGCGACCGCCCAAAGCAGTCGCGGTGGCGGGTGGTGGGGGAGAAGGGGGAGACAGAAGAAATGGGTGAGCCGGTGGAGGCTGTCGAAACTGTGGACGACGGTTGCAGCGGGAGTGGCAACCGGTCCTGAGGTTGGTTGGTGTGCTGTTAGGGGCGTGCTTAGTTGAGATGGTAGTGATCGGAATATATTAGGTGCGATTTTGTTGGGGATAACAGAGGTAATTGAAGCGGCTCAGTAAGTTGCTAGATTGATGGAACTGTAGGTTAGGGTAGGTTCACCATAATGGGGGGGCTGCGTAATAGTGGTGTAGCAGAATGATAGGATGGCAGGATGGTAGCACCGTGGGATGACAAATGGTGTTGGGCAACCGGGTGGTGAAGAAACAGCTGTGGGAAACTAGGGTGAAAGAAAATAAGTTGGTGGGGCAGCAGGGTGGTAGTATGGGCAGAGAGGGATTGGAAGGTAACAGAACTGCATTGTTGTGAAGTTGCAGAGTGGCGGGTTTGCAGGATGATGGAAAGGAGCGAAGCAGAGTGATGTAAGATAAACAGCGTGAGCTGGAGGGCAGTGGGTGCTGGAGGGATGCCAGAGTGGCCAGCCAGGTGTCACGGTTGCAGGAAGGAAGGATAGCGGTGAAGCAGCTAGGCGTGACGGTGTGTTATAGGAGAGTGGGTTGGCGAGCAACGAGAAGGTAAGGAGAGCGTAAGGCCGTCGGAGTGGAGGGGTGAGGGGGTGCTGGAACGGGAGGGTGTCGAGGTGGAGGAGAGCCATGCTCCCACCAGCGCCCTCCCTCCCACCGGCGGCGGCGGCGGCTTCTTTCTCTGAGCGACGCGCACTTGTTTATCGACTGGGCGCTGGCGCGGGGCCGAGCAAGAAGCGCGGGCCACTGCTGCGCGGGGGGGACGGTCTCCCTCGACCGACAGTTTGCTGCCATCAGGGGCGCGCAAATTCCCTACGGAGCTCCGTTTGCATAGCGCGCTCGAAAAGTTTCGCCAGCATATCCTTGGCCAGGAGGAAGGTGCACTGCCCACGTGGATAATAGCTTACGGCACAGTTTATTAGCCTGAAAGAGAAATGTTTCGCTCTAGGCCAGTTACGTGTGTCACTACAGATAGTTCATAGCACTCCCTCAAAGTAATTCTGGAATTTTCCATTAGAAACCAACTTATGTTGACAGCTCTGGAGTTGCATCGGTCAACTGACAATTGAGAAGTGAGAAACGTATTCTCGTACAATTAAATTTCGAACTATGGCCATGTGGTGGGAGTGATAATAATAATGTGCTTTAGTGGTAATATGACAATTGAAGATATGACAATTCCATGGTAAAGGTGGTGTGATTTCCAGACGATTATATCGTACAAAAAGAAAAATATAAAAGTTAGAACAAAAAAGGAGGTATTACATAAGCTTTACCCGGAGAACATGATGATTGGAGCTGATGTCATGGAAACTTTTTTTAAAAGAAATTTTATGGGATCACACAATTTTTTTTTGTTTTATAAAAGAAATGCTGTACTGATGTGTGTTCACAATATCAGATGACTCTGTCAGTGTGTCTATTAGCACAGAGAGCCATGTGAAATCAGTTATCCGACTGCCACCGTGCCAAATGAATATAGCCTGTTTTAAGCAGCGCTCATTAACAAAGGTAGCCGTTCTGCAACGAATAAATGACCGAGAATGGGATGCGGAATTGGTGGCAGCTTTTGAAAATAGCGTTCTTCCATACCGGGCAATCGTGAGAGGGGCAGGAGAGTTTTGCCAGGACGCGTAGCAACCATTCATCAGCAACACAGGTGACGTGTGAGTGGGCGAACCGATGTGGTATGTGCGCTAATCAGCATTTGCCTACTCATGCCTTGTTTATTTCTGGGCGTGTGATACTTACGGAATATTGTGAACATGTATATTCTAAAATGCTTTGGAACATGATACCACTACTGTCATTTCAAATACTGTCTTAATAAATATGAGAAACACAATTTTGGTGCGTCGTTAAATACTCATGTATCTTGACCCATTCACACTTTTACCTTTCATGTGTATATTTCACATTTGTCACCAGTTCTTGTATTCTCTCAAAAAGTAATTATGAAGTCGTCAGCGTTAACGCTCCAACACTCGTCGAAAATCCCAAAGATAGTTGTTTTATGTCGTTCTGAACTTCAAGACAAATGAAATAATTTAGATTTACAAAATTTAGAACAATATTATCAATATTCACTGAGAAAATAGAGGTAAATGTGTTTCTGAAAACGTAAATAAAATGTTTAATATTTACCAAGATCTGTACATGTATGTTTAGTTTGGTCCAGAAATTCTGTCATCCACCTTAATTCAAAAATATAATGCATTACAAATAATGTGTGGTTTAAGTGCACATGAATCAGACGATTGCTGAACATTGAGATTGAGAGAAAGTAATTGAGAATGAACAAAGCTAGGCATGAAATAAATGAAGTATGAAAGAAATTTTCAGCACTAGAAAGAACCTTTAAAACAGTTTCCAGCGTCGGTCATGTAACATTTAACTAGTTTGCGTTACTAACATACGTGTTCTTTCACTTTTATATTCCGTTTCCCTTGGGAGATGTGAATGCCCTGTTTTGATCTTCTAAAAGCACTGATGCACCCTATATTATAAATATAAACCTGTAAATAGAAGAAACGTTGAGTTTTGGTTCGATAGAACGATTGAGGAAACATTTGAGAGTTTTAGTTGAAGTTTCGGTGCATTATCTATCTGAATTTTTGCTTGTAGTTGTGTATTTTACATTGACGTCTGATCGTGATACATCGACGCACCCGTTAATTAGGAATGGTACTAAAATTGAAGTTGCTGGAAATATGAAAAGGGATAATGCATCAGTGACCATTGGAATGCCGAATTTGTTTTTCGAAACGAGTTCGACATGTTTGAACGAAGTTTTGGATACGATGCTGAAATAATGTATGCCCTAGCTTCGTACACATGAAATACAGGAGGGTATGTGCAGGTGGATGAAATTCTTACGAATAACTTCACAGACATTAGTGATCTGTAAACTGGTAATTTTGACATAAATGGTCGCGAGAGGTCTTTAACTCTAGCGACTCCACCAAAAAACAGGATATTTTCATCAACATGCACAGAAGAATGTGTACGTAATCATACGATGGTCTAACGTCTGTGAAAATGATATACCATCATTTTCGACGAGGGTCTGGCTAACTATAATTGTCTACCTTGTCTTATTCACCTTGCCTTTTAAGTTGTTGTATGGCATCACCTGGAAATGTTTCGTACTTTTACTACTAGTATATTCTAAACCCGTCATCGTCGATTGATGATGTGTGAGTTTTCTTCATGTCATTGTCATAAATGTATTCGCAGGATCATTTGTTATGGGCTTTAATTCACCCGACAGAGAATTGAACATAGAAACATTGAAGGAAGTAAATAGATCAGTTCAAAACATTTATGCTAGCATAACTGTCAAGGATGCCCTAGAGGAAGTCGATCAAAACGACAATAGTGTAGTGTTTTCTATGAACAAAAAAATCAATCCTAACTACTTAAACGCATTTTCGAAAATTGTAGAATTGGAAGCAAACGAGGTATTAATTGGAAGTGTGGGTATGATTCGTACATTTCGTTTTATACGAAAAGAAATTAATAGAATTTCGAGTTATCGAATAGTAAAGGAGTGTGTCTTTTCTCCAGTATATCGTTCTTATCCTGTACGCAACAACTGGCCACAGAAGAAATACTTTAATTTACTGCTGCGACGGTTTATAAAAGGAGTGTTGATAATCAAGATATATTATGACCTTTTCACTAAAATATTTTACAATCTGAGAGGACAAAACTTTATTGTAAGAGTCTTGAAAAGTACTGGTAATCAAGCAACAAAGTTTTATTTGTTTTATCTGGAACCAGTGTTTGTTATTTAGTTTGGGAGAGTATTTTTAGCGTTTATAGTATTTTTAATAGAACTGGTTTCAAAATTTAGGAACTTAATGAAATTAGATCAGAAAAGGGAGAAGTGCTTGAAGGATTTCAATAATTTGCGATATTTAGCAGAAAAATAATCCATAATTAGAAATAAAAATTACGTATTTTTATGGATTGGGTGCTTTTAAATTGCCTATGTTTATTGGACGCTAATTAACTGATTATTGTCGTTATCAAATAGATAAATGAACTATTTTTTTAGCTTTGAATTGTTTCGATGATTCTTATGTCTGCCTTGAGTGATTTTACAAATACAATTTTACAACATTTGTCTTTAGCAAATTTCTAATGAACTGTTTGTTTTTCTTTATATTGTTTTAATGATTCTGATGACTGCCTTGAGTGGTTTTACAAATTCAAGTTTACAAGTTTTTTAAATTAGTAAATAGCTAATTAACTTTGTTTCGCTTTGCATGTGTGACTGACTTTAGTGATTTTACATATATATCAACCTACTGTAACCATGCTAATGCAGAAAGTCTTTGCTTTTTATGGAATGTTGTAGACTAATAATAATAATAATAATAGTAATAATAATAATAATAATAATAATAATAATAATAATAATAATAATAATAATAATAATAATGAGCTGATAACATTTTTGCTGAAAATGAGAGACTGACAAAGAGAACGAGAGAGGGCGAGACACAGAAAACAAGGCAGATTTATTTAAATGGTGCATCAAGCTCGTAGGTTATTGGCAATCCAAAATGAAATAAATTATTACATATTAAATAAACATAAGTGAAAGTAATAATTTAAAACTAACGATTTAATAGTTGACTTTAAAATTGGAAGTTCAAATGATTGTTCATGATAGTGACTTTCCTTCTGACTTAGAAATTAACGCACTTAATTTAAGCAGAATGTACTATTTGTCATGTGTGCTATAGTCTTCAGAAACCCACCTTTTGAAATTATGTTGACAATTTATCTGAATCGTACCTTCACAAGATGTATTTATCTACTGAACATGTCATTTATCCCTAGAAAATGTATTTCATATGAATATAATGTTCCCTATGTTATATATGAAACAGAACATCTTACAATATACTATAACAGAAATGATGACTTGTCATTTGCGCATCTTCTCCTTTGCGCTTCCCCTTCATTCCCTGATGTCGAATAGAATACTCTTATTTGCACCTACAGTTTAGTGCACTTAACAACAAAATCTTGTTCCAGCTTATTTCATTAATTTGATTTATTGTAATGGAGTATTTATTTGTTTAATTGAGTATTACATTGTATTAATTTCGTTAATTAAATTTAAAAAAATAATTCATGAGTATTTGAAAGTTTTTTCTAAACCAGAACTTCTGTTCTAAAGATAAAAATATGAGCGGGCAAACTGCTACCTGGCTTCGTGCTGTGAGGCATCAGTTAGAGGAAACAAGCCCCCTGCATTGTGAGTGGTAGGCCGCCCTCATATGGAGATGTTATTGTAAAAGTGGTACAACTCCATTGGCACTCATTTCGCGATATTAAGCTTTAAAGTTAAGTGATTATGAAAACATTGGCGATGGAGTAAGACAAAATAATATTATGTTTCTTATAAAATATTTACTTGTTCGTCTGAAAATGATATGAAAAGGCATACTGGACTCATCACGGAATATTTGGAGTCTAAAGAAGTTAAAACCACCATAAAAATGAGGTTGGTGGGCCAAATCGGTAGATGTAGTACTAAGAAAAGTTGGAAATGAAGACACGATTTATTAAAATATTAAAATGAATTTAAAGTTACTGTTGAGGAATGTTCATTTTTCTTCATCTTCTTGAAATCGTCCGGTTTGTACTTGCAAATCAGTGAAATAAGAGTGATTAACGTTTGAAATGAATTGAAACAAATAAATCATATCGTGTTTCTTTTCATTAACTTTCCTTTCCTGTGGTTGTTGAAGCGGGATATTGAAGTTCTTCCTTATCCACTGGTGGTTTCAAAGTTTACTGGGTAAAAAACAATGTCTTGATTTAAGGTTTACTTGTGCATAATTATAAAATGCTTCTGTTTGAGAAATCTAATTTTAAGTCAATTTAAGACACAATTTGTTTCATTTTCTCCCTTCTTATTGCATACTTTTGAAGGTTTTTTAACACACAGGTATTAAGTTTAATTTCTGTGTTAAAACAAAATTACGATATGATTATATTATTTTTATGTTTCCTATTACTAAATCTGGATCAAGCTATTTATCGGCATAACACTGCAAACGCTATTAATTTCTCTAAAATCTCTCATCACGAGACTTGTAGAAAACCACTTAGCCGTACCACTGGAGTTGTACCACTATCAAAATAAATGGATTGCAATCTCCTATGATTCACTTTTATTGTGATGCGCTATGTCTCCCACAGAAATAACTTGGAGTTTCATCAGAACAAATGTATAACACTTGCGCAGACCTGAACATGGAACTAACTCAGTTTCTCAAAACGGGGAGTTGTACTACTATTAAAATAACCTTCCATATGAGACACTATTCTGTCGCGAGCTCGCCTCTCTCCTCTCGTCACTCTACCTGGACTCACCACTTTACTCAAGGGCGGGAACACTACCTCGCCATCCATGTCAGGTAATACAACGTTTCAAGCCAAATATGCGAGTTTCTTGTGGCCATGCCAACTGCACCATCCTCCCCTTCCTCGTCTCACGTGGAATAGAACTAACGCGACGACAAAAAACCTGATCCAGACTTCAGCATAAAAGTATACTAATTACGTTTGGAACTCGTGCTTTCCATTAACCATATATTTACGCCCCTGCATTGCTTCTTTAAAAAAGAATGTGTTTTGAGGTTAAAGCCAGTTTTGAGGAATAGGCTGGATTTGTAATGTAGCTTTGAGAGCTAGAATAATCAGCCTAAAAGGGGAAGCCGATTCCGCGAGCTATACGTACCAAGCGAATGACTGGTATAGGTAAGTACTCTTTTGTGACTCGCTCAATAAACATACAATCACTATTATAAAATGCTAGACGCACTTCTTTTATAAGCATTTCAATTGAAAAGGCTTTCTCTAAACACACACACACACACACACACACATATATATATATATATATATATATATATATATATATATATATCCATTGTTTAACTTTACATTCTGTTCCATTAAATTCACACATACTGTTCACTTCAATTACTGTATTAAGAATTAAAACAATATCACAAATGACAGTGCACTTTGGTTTTACTGTGATTGAAAAATCTTCACACACAACTATTTGATGGAGTTTAATCTGGAGGTTCTGAACGGTAATGTGATCACTAAATCTCAAACTTTTAATTGAAAAGTTGTTTGTGTTTCTAATTTCTTCCCTCATGTCGCTCTTCTCGAATCGATACTTATTACTTCACACACTCCCCTAGTGTCACCCACAAACACCTCTCACGATGACCACGACTGATTTCATTAGCATCCTCGCTCCTTAATAAATATGTTTTTTTCTTAAAATTGAATAACTTTTCACAAAGTATTACATGACTCGGTATTTAGAGAACATTCTAATTAACGCAATAGTTCACTTTTCGTTACTGTCAATACCTAACAAAACTAAGTGTAATTATAAGCAATAAACATCTCCAAAGTGTGTTTGGGTCTGAAGCTTCGATGTTTTTCAATGGTTTTGAGACAAATTATTACACACACACGTCAACAACTATTGTTTTTAACAATAGTTATTTCCCAATGCACACAAAGTGTTTCGATCCGTAATTTAGGATCTTCTTCAAATATTTCCCATGACGTTAAAAAAAGGCGTTGACTTATGAATGATGTCGACAAGACAGATGGATCCTTTGAATTAATGTTTAATCAATGGCTACGTTCTCAATAAACAAAAAAAACACGCGTCAATCTATGAATTATATCAACATCAGTGGCAGGTCTGTTATTGAACGTTTTAAGTAATCATGTCAATTAGTCATATATCTAAAACAATGGTTTCATGTGTGGATCAACCTAACCATATCGATGTTGTGTATAATATAAAAGACTATGTCATTCGCATTCCAAAGCCCGGGAGCTCTGCGAGGCCCCGTCCCACGGAGCACGCGGCGTCAGATGTCTCTGTTCGCGCAGCCCAAACGCCAGCTGCGGTCGGGCAGAAATTTCGGCAATTTGCGCGCGCAGGGAAGAGCCCCGCCCCCGTCCCTCGCGTGGCGCTGCCGACCCCCCTTCAGCGGCGCTCAAGGCGCGCCTGCGGGCGGCGGCGCCATCCGTCTGCTCTGCCGCCTTCCCGCACGCCATCCATCTGCCTCTGTGGATGGCGCAGGCGCCCTCGCCCGCCCCTGCTCCACCTCACCGCATAAATCTTCTCGGTTTCATTTCAGGCTGGGTTAACAGGAAATCTGCACTTGCAGCGACAATAGTTTACAACGCACTTTGGCGATTTCGTCGGTAATTTGTTGTTGTTATTGTTGTTGTTGTTGTTTGTAATATACATTTTCTTCTTGTTCAATTGAACAAGTTTTACGAGATTTTAATTTCGTTTACAAGAATTAGAGAGGAAAGACGCCAAAATTTAATCTGCATGTAAACAATATTACCTATAATAATTGAAAACAATAACATATATTAACTATATTTGGATGAATGTCACACAATTTATAAAGAAGTGTATTAAAAAAGAAGGAAATAATTAGTAAAGTTAAGGAGGATGGAAAATGTCCTTAGGAAGACGAGAAAGTATTACAGAATTTAGAAAATAATTTTGTTCTAAAGCAAGTCAAGTTGTTATATTTGTTTAAGATAAATAATAAATGATTTAAAAGTATCAATTTGAAGTTGAATTATTCGACAGAAAAACTCTCTTTGTTGGTCACCGGTAACGGAAAACTGGATACATCTTGCTCTATATGTAGTAAATTATTTCCTCAAACATGTTGTATTGTCAGAATTTGCGTGGATAGTATAATTTTTTAGTCTTGATCATGATACTGTTACGAATATTGCGTCACCTGCCGAATTCGCTGCGCGTGGATTGCGTCATCTGCCGGCGCCCCTTCCCTCCCCCCCGAACTAGACGGTTCCGGACTATGCGCGAGCCGCGGGAAACGCCGAGAATGTGCCGGGTGTCTGGAGACAAGCGCCGGGCAGGTCTAAATGCGCCGCTGCCGGCGGCCGCGAGTCAGTTAGTAGAAGACGTGAGTAGAAGTCAGTGGGTAGTAAGGCGTCAGTGAGTGGCAGAGAAGCAGTCAGTCCGTCAGTGTGTCCGAAGTGGAAGCTGTGCTGTGAAATGTGCATTGCGGTGAAGAGTGGAGCAGCGGTTGAACAGCAGTCAGCAGTCTGAAGTCTGCAGTGGAAGCTGAGCTGTGAAGGGTGCATCGCGGTAAGCAGTGGTGCTGTGGACCCTGGTGTGCGCAGTGAAGTGTGGTCTGCGCAAGGAATTGTGGTCTGCGCAGGGGAATTGTGGTCTGTGCAGGGAATTTGGGTCAAGTGCAGTGGACCGTGGACAGTGCATTGGACTGGCTGATACTGTAGAAGAAGAGAACTGTGTAAATAAATAGTGTGTAAGGAGTGAACTGTGTAAATAAATCATCAAGAGAATGGAATCGTGTGTAAAGGAAAAATAATTAATTGTAATATATCTGTAAATAGATCAAGTAGATTTTAGTGTATAATTGTTCCCGAATAAACCTTCTTGGTTTAAATATTGTGTTGGTTTTAATTCACCAGGGAGAAACGTTACAATACATTCTTTAACGGCAAAATTTTTAGCTTCTCTATCCGTATATCTGCCTGTCCCTTGGTATCTAGCCACTGCTAACGCTTAAAACCGTTCAGAAGATTTTCTCCAGAATTGATATTACCCTATGAATTTGAAGGAATGCGAGGTTCTGTAAGTTTGAAAAGATATCTTGATTTTTGGGGTACATTAGATGAAGCCTCAAATTTTATAAATGGTTACATTGTTTAATCAAGATTTGTCTTCGCATATCATAAAGAAATCTGATTGATATTGATATCTCCAAATTTTTTGGAAATTGCATAAGTTAAAAAAGGCTCGGCATCTTCGTACATCTACGATATTGAAAGATATGGATTTTTCCTTTATTGAAATCTGTTGTTCAATGAAATATCGGGAAATAATGTCTTATATTTCGAAAACGTGATTAGTTTTCTCCTAAATGTGCGAGGAAATGTAAGACATTTTTAAATAATAATTTTCTAAAAAACTACAAAAACTTACTTTTATTTATTCCCTATGATATAGATATAGTCATTTTAAAAATTAAGCAGATCCCATTTTTGACAAACTTTCCGTGTTTTCGAAAATTGGAAGTCATTAACACATTAACATTGCAAATGTAGTATAATATATAAGAAAAATATTGCTGTAAAGTTGCATTAACGTCTAACAGAAATAATGCAAGAACTACTGCTTTAGAATTGTACATTACCTTTTCTAAAGACCTAATTTTTAGAGTAGATTTGATTTTAAGGAATATATATATATATATATATACATATATATATATATATATATATATATATATATATATATATATATATATATTCTAAAAATTAGGTCTTTAGAAAAGGTAATGTACAATTCTAAAAGCAGTAGTTCTTGCGTTATTTCTGTTAGACGTTAATGCAACTTTACAGCAATATTTTTCTTAAAAATTATTCCTATTTTGATTTCTTGATTTTTCCACATATATAGCAAAGGATGCTTAAAATGGGCACAGGTATAATTTTCAATACTTTTTATGCGTTTTTGAAGATTGCATAAGTTATAAATAATGCAAGAAACCAATAATTTTTAAGTATCGAGAAAGTTGAGTTTAGCTTGCGATTTGTGGTGCAGCGGTAACGTAAATGGAATGATAACTATTCTACCTGACTTCAAATTTCGGCGCGGGTGAACTTTTTTCCTGGTTAGAAACACATTTGCGGTTTTTAGTTGTCATTACTGCTCTACAGAAATAGCTACTTACTAGACTTAGTATTGCGAGAAATGCGAGAAAGAAAACGTTGTTTTAGCACCACTAGCTGCACTACGATACTAAATAACTGCACAAAATCTTCAAAATAAAGAGCTGTGAGCATTTCTAAAGAAAACTGAACTTATATGTCACAATATACTGTAATAAAGAATATAAATTTATGTACTTGGTGCGACAGCCCGTGAACGGGCTCAGGCCTACCGGCGACGTCCCTGCCACGGGGCCATGGGTTGAGGGGATGCGTGTGGTTAACACGTAGACATCCCCACGCCGTATTCAGGTGTTCTCAATCTTAGAAATGAATTTTCTCACCGTCACACAGCAACATATACTGGGACATTGCATACTATTGTCTTGGCTCGACCGAGAATCGAACTGGGGCCGCTTAGTGGAAACATAGTACGCTGATAAAGAGCTAGCCACAAGCCCAATTAAGGGATATACCATATAAAATTGAAAATATGGAACTGAAAAACAGGAAATGGCTTTAGTATTTTAAAAGTATTATATGAGACAAGAAAAGAAATTATCTTATATAGAATCGATAATATTTTCTAAGAATCAAATTTAGCAATAGAAATTCTGCCGTGTGTGGTACTTACAACATAGTAATCGTCAACCAAATAATGAAGGCCTTGATTTTCTGTTTGACGTACGCACACTTATTTGTGTTAAATTAATACACTCTTAAGAGTAATTATAAATAACTGAAAGACGGCCTTTCTTTCCTTTAGTGATAAATGGCAAGTAGTATTTCCCCACTAAAATTGTTTGTGATTTTTTTCTGGCAAAAACCGTTCTGCTAACTAAAGCAATATATTGGTGATTAAATTGCCAACGTACAATAAAAACACAACGTAGCTGTTTTGACGAGCCTCCCTGTCAGAACTCTTCGGGAAAGGAAATAAAATTTCCCTTTATTAGAGTCAGTTCTTAATTGCATTTTCTCTTTGAGTGCTGGGAAGTTATTTTTTCTAACGTGAACATTTATGAGAAATATGAATGGGGAAGGAAGACATGAAAAATATTCCTTTCAAACTATTAATGCTACATTGTGATTTTTGAGGCACTGAACTGCACATCACTTCAGTTCCTCACGTGACTTTAGTTTACTCTTTCCCGTTTAAAAACCCTCGTAAGTATACTCTTCAGACTATAGAGGGAGTAGCAAGTACCTCTACTGACGACGTGCTCCATCCCACTACAGTCCTATATACAAAAATTTTTCTCCTAGTTATTGTTTAGTCCTCAAAATATTGCGTCTAAATAATTACAAACTGAAGGTCCATAGCCCTCTGAACCTGGAAGATTCATTAACGCAGACTACTACGAAACACCCAGCAATATTTAGTAATTAATTAAAAATTAGTAATTAACAATAAATACGAATTAATTACTTTTATTTGAAAATAATTACGAACACTTTTTTTGGAAAACAAGAGATAAGATAGCTTCATACTGAATCTGGTTATCTAATTAGCTTATTTCCGAAAAAATAACAAAAAATTCTTCAGAATGAAAAACTACTTTACATTTATTTGTGTAAATAAAACGTTGAAACAAAACGTCTCTCTGATCAATATCAGGCGAATGGAGGAGCAGAACCCTATCAAACGGGCCACGTGCCTCTCGCAATCTTTCTTTCCCCTTCTTTGTCCTGTCTTCCCCCCTTACTTACACACACTTACACTTACATGCACTATACTAACATACATGCCGGGAGACCGGTCGAGAGCTTAGGGCATGTCCCGGCTGAAGCGGTGCCCCGCTGTTGGGAGATACCTGGTTAGCGGGGTTTATCCCCAACGAGGTATCTCCCACCAGCCGGGGCAATATAAAAGCTCCCGAGCGGCTTCCAGGCATTTGTTGAAGTGCAGTGAATGTTAGTGTACGTGTATGTAAGTAAGGGGTGAGGATAGGACATGGAAGTGAAGAGAAAAATTGCGCACGCTCTGTGGCTAATTGTTAGGGTACTGTTCTGGCATTCGCCTGGTGTTGATCGGAGAATATATCGATCAGAGCAGCCGGTCGCTAGAAGTTTCATTCAGACAGCGACTGATCTCCACATAGCTGACACGCTAGTGTCGAAAATCCTTCCACTGTCGGGACTCGAACCTAGGACATCCCGGTCAGTCACTGCAGCATAATAAGTTGATGCCCTGAGTCACCTCTCCAGGTTTATGTATTCGAATCAGAAATAATAGTGTACCATAAAGAACGCCTTATAATAACTTTCATAAAACCACAACAATGAAAACGGAATAACTGTTATATTTATGACAATAATGTTTTCAGGAAGAATTGATAATAAAATATGTGCCCATTGTTTCCAGCTCCCATTTCCGCATGCACCCATTGTTGACAGCACCCATTGACTCAAATGGGTTGATACGGACAGAAATTGCAGTTTTATTATTTCGTAACCATAACTAAGTGCGAGGAAGTATTGTGCTATTGTTATAGCATTATTAGTTTAAGTAATGATCTTTCAAAGGCATCCTGCATGATCGTGGCTGCTTAGACGAGCAGATCAGTAGCCCCACAGACTGTTCCACCTTAACTCTCGTGTCCCAAGTTCTCGTGCATTAAATTTTGTGATGCTCTTTCTTAGTTCTAAAGAGCTTTAAATAATAGTATTTATAGGACAAACTAACCATTTTTATAATGAATTAGTTGTCTTTGTTCATGAGCTGACAATGAAATGAATAACATTTCTTGAGATGGCCTGACGTATCCTATTCCCTCTTGACCATCCTTTTCTTTTGTACCTTGAAGAGAGTTAAATTTAATTTCGTGCAACGTTTCTGAGAGCATTTGTCTGTGAGGGGAGAGTATTTATTATTTAAAGCCGCTGCGGTTTTCGTTAATATAAAATTTAATTAATTCTAATTTTAGCCACCTCTTGAATGGCGCTTTGTAAGCTTTCTCACTCCCATCTGCATTCTCTTCCGTGATGAGACTCAAATTCCATTATTTTTCATCGCACATTCCCGGGCATATTTTTTTATCTCTTTTCATTTCCGTGAAATGTATTAATAGACCTTTTCTGGCTGCCTCAAAATTTTCAACATTTTTAGTAAATCGTAGTTGTGTATATTTGCATACAATGCCGTATCGTCTTCCTAGAATGGATGCGTTTATCGTGAGTTATTTTATTGAAAAACAATGGAGCGCGTGGTGTGTATTTGCTAGTTCGCAACTAAAGCTTTGTATTTTGGAAGGTACTAAATTCACGTCCTCACGATGGAGAATTTCCGACTCATGTAAATTCGCTGAATCAAGGCAGACTATTGTCTGGATATGAATTCTAGAAGTCGGTCGATCTGAATGGACATTTCCGTGATTGCAATTCTTTTTGCAATATGCAAATATATTATTAATTCCAATACTATTCTGAAAGGATATGAAAGAGGAAGGTATATTACATCATTATTGAATTTTCTAGTGTACAAAAAATTATTATATTTAAAATATTGCATATTTATAATTATGTAACTTTAATGATGCCTTACGTTTCTTCCGTAACTGTAGGTGTGTGAGAAATAAACAAAACGATTCAGAATAATGTGAACTAACTCTCAAGGCAGGTAGAAAGGTTCAAAGGTTGTTGCATTACACTTGATAATTTCATTCAAAACACGAGTGCATGCCGAATATCAATATCAGATTAGAGCCTGACCTGTATATAACTGACTTCGGAGAGAGCGAGATATATCTGAACTGCATGGAGGCTGATGCAGAGCCAGGTTCATTTAATGGCGTGTTGATGCAAGGTATAGCTCTTACAAATTGTTGCCTTAGGTTTACGATTGTGATTTCACCGACATTTACTACATTAATTTTCTGACAAATTTCATCTAATTTAATTTAAATGCTTGTCTATCATCTGCAAAATGACCCATTTTCATGTCAGTCTTTGAGTGATGTTAAATGCATCTCTCTCATATTCTACTCAGATATGATTTTCAGTTAAATACGAGAAGCGCATGAAATTCGTTGAGAGTTCATGTTACACTTGTCTCGAAAGAACACGTAGAGATCGATGTCAGTTTTTACAGTTTCCGAGGCTGTGCATTAATGGTTTCATGGTATGGCGTTTATTACCGAAAAATAAGGTAATTATCAAATTTTGATATATATTTTGACATTAAGTTAAAGACAACGTAGCAGGACGAATCCGCCAGTGCATAGAAAAATATTTCGTTGCTTTATCTCAATATTGTCACTTTCTCATCCGCTCAAAAACTTGCAAATGGCTCATAAATCACGTTGAGCTACTTTTATTTATTCGATGCAAACAAATTGTTTAAATATTGAGGTATATATTTTATCACGTTTTAAGTAATCCTGTACTTCGAAAAACGTCTTTCTTCCTCCGTATATTGTATTACCGTGTTGTGTGGTACAAGAGCTACGAAGGTAATTGATATTATCTATTGCAAGCATTTATCTGTTCTAATGGCGAAGAAATTAGTACGCAATGAATTATAAATTTACCTGTTGAGTAATAGGGAGCAAGGAAAGAAAAGCGAAAAGGCCTTTTCACACCCCTTTTTATTTCCACGTGTAAAGCGCTAATCGCCTCGTGCAATAATTAGGCCTCTCCGGAGGCGGGGCCTAATTACCTGCGCGAGTGCCTCAGCGCGTGACGGAGGCTTGTGCCTGCTGCGCTGTATATCGGCGTGCTTGTGAGATGCGGAGTTAACTAATCTCCCAACACATTCATCCGGGTGCCGACATGGCGCAAGTGGTTACCTGGCGGGGTGGCAGGGCGATGAGTGATTGCGGGGTGATGGGTGCCGGCGAGACAGGGGATTGGCGGGAGATGGGTGATAGTGAGGCAGCGGGGAGGTGGAGAGATGGGTGGAGGTGGCGTGGCGGGGAGATGGATGACGATTGGGTGTAACGGTATGGCGGGACGATGGGTAGTGTCAGAACAATGGCCGCAGTGCACCGACGAGAGGTAGTGGGTTTGATTGAATGATTGTTTAGTGATCCCGACCGCATTAACTGCTCAGATCACCCGAAACAGGGTGCGGGGCGATGGGAACAGCAGGGAAGCGGGGTGGCAGAGCGATGGAGATGGCGACGGGATGGCGAGGCAGTGGGATAGTGGATCCGGGGGAGGGGGGCGCGAAATCGGCTGAACTGACAATGGGGCCGATACTCTTTACAGGAACCTTAGTTTACATAGTACCCACAATGGCTGACATTATATTATATGAGTGAAGAAATCGAATTAGCTACTCAGGACTCCTGTGGTGAACATTTTTTGCACCCTGTCAATATTGTTTGAAGCAAGTACCATTAAAATGATATTAAAATCAATGAAATCAGCGAAAAATTCAGTAAAAATGACGTAAAAGTAAAAAATTACTTCTTTGTCGAAACCCACGAAAAATGCAAAAAAAAATTACATATAAACGTTGGTCATTTAGTTTCGTCGTAACATAAAATGAATTTCTTTACTAAACGTTATTTTTCTAAAGCAAAAATGAAAAAAGTTCTTTGCTTAAAACTCCGCCTCCTAGTTATGAGGGTGGACTTAGGCAGGGTTAAAAAAAGCTGGCCTGGGGCCAGCTGAGTGGATGTGTGCGAGGTACGACTTCTCGAGGGCAAGGTGATGCTGAATGACGAAGAGTGAAGTAGTGCTGAAGGGGAAAGAGTGTAGCAGAATTCTGTGAGGAAGGGCGGGGCGAGGCTGAAAGGGGGTGACAGGTGTTCGGCGGGGGAGGGTTAAGCGGGGCTGAATGGGAAAGAGTGAAGGTGCTGAGTGGGCAAGTGTGAAGCGGGGCTGGATGAGGACGGGCGGGACGGTGCTTGACGTTGCAAGGCTAAGCGGAGCTGGATGAGGAAGAGAGGCAGTGCTGAGCGGAAAGCTTGAGATGAGGAGGGTCGGAGCGTGCTGTAGAGTCAAAGAGGTGTTTGGGGGAAGGTGGATTTTTTATTTTTATTTACGGTCGCCTCAACTTCTAGGTGATTAGCGACCACTATTGCATTTAAGGTTACGGTTACTGTAAAGATGACATGATATGGTGATGATAGGGGGTGAAAGGACGAAAACAAATACAACCATGCCCGAGGCAGGACTCAAACCCGCAATCCTTCGGTCCAAGATCGCTACGGCACTACTTCCTTAACGATCTCGGCCATCGAGGCCGGCGGAAGGGGGTTGGACGCGTCTGGGCAGTGTTGAGAGAGGCGGAGAATGGGAAAAAGAGTATCTGGGCGGGGCAACGTGGGAGTGGGGTTCGGCGCGGCGGGATGACAAGGGACAGCCGGGGGAGGGAGGCTACTTTAACAGGTGTCTTAATTGCCGTGTCCACAGAAGCGTGATGCACGTCGCAACGTACAATGAGGAAGCGTCCGAGGAGCAAAAATAATGACCTGGCCATTTGTACCCTTCAGGCAACAGTCTGCGAGGTTGGGTGAGATTGCGGTGGATGCGGTGGTTATCGAGGGGCAGAGGGTAACATGAAATTTAGGAATTCTGAGAACAGTGGGAAAGATACAGAATGAGGAGAATGGATAAAAAATCATAATTAAAATGGGTTATTAATGTCCTGGTGACAAAAGAGAAATATTATGTGAAAGTAAGAAGCGTGATTAGGGAATCAGTTAGGTCGGAAAAATTGAGATCTATAGAATACTAATAGAATTATAAACGTGCTGTAAACTGTTCGTATATTAGAAAAAAACGAATACGACTGCTGAATTATCGTTTTAATTATTAAAGTTGTGCAAGGAGCATGTCATTTGGTTTATCAGAATCAAAGAGGGGGAACAGGAGTGATACAGAAAACCGGCGATAGAGAAAGTGGGGAGGCTGATCAGAGAAAACAAACTCAGACAATTCGAACGGAGCGTACAAATATTACATGAGAGTGAGGGAGCGATTCTGACAAAGACTAATTTGAAACGCAATGGAAGGAGGGCGGGCGAAGCTCGTAGTAAGAGAGACATGCTGGAAGACGACGAAGGCAGTTGCGTAATTAATGGATAGAGGGCGTTGGTCGATCCGGGTCGTGCGGCGTATTTTGGCTGAAGACATTTTTCCTAACACCTTTTTGCACTGCACTAAAAATAGCACGTTTCCTCCCTTATGTTTGCGTCAGATCAGAGCTGAACGCTCCAACTCGGCACTCCCAACCGACCCGCCCAGGGCGATTGAAGATTCGGGAAAAGAAGTGGCAAGTAGTGTGATTTAAGGGACCATCAGCAACTATTATAGTAACCAATGTTGTTCTAAAGAAGAAGAAGAAATGAAGAAACGTGTATTAAGCGACCATTGATGGTTCTGTGAAAAAAACGGAAGGTTTTCCCATCCTCCGATTCCTTCGAGAATGACGTTGAGGCACGAGAATATGTCGCGAGAATGCTTACGTTACCAATTTTTATTTTAACTATATAAGCGTACTGTATACTTTTAATTTTCCGGAAAGTGGTCTCTTAAAAAGAGTAACTTAAATATGTAGGTATTAAAGAGCAGGTCGGTGGTTAAGGAGAGGATTGGTCCGATAACAGGGGTATAAGTTACATACAAAATAAGGACTTAATTGCCTGTTCCAAAACTGATTGATCCTTGAGAAGGGTCGTCGTTTAATACGGGCGATTTTTAGTGTGTTTTCACTGGTGGTGACATTAATAGTTTCTGTGCTAAATAAAGATAATTAGCTTTTCAGAATAATTCTTTGTTTTTTCCTATAAACTCTAACAGTTCTTTCAGATCTCTATAGTTACTGGCTTGGATTGAAGTGATCGAAAGATCTCTTCACGTAATCCTCTCTCTCGAGGTAATGACGGATGCTCCAGAAACGCGTCAAGAGATCGACGTTGTTACTGTTCTGAGGCACATAATTGAAAGATTGCCATTGTTTTTTGCCTTATGCATGAAGAAGCCTACTGAGTAGTGATGGGTGATTTAATCGCGGTTGATACAATAATCGATTATTTAATACTATTAACTTTCAAGCAATCGCGCGGGCGGAATAAATGCCACCTTTGAAACTAAAACAGCGCTTCGCCTTGTTGCTTGAACTTAGCATGACGTAAAGCCAGGTATTCTCAAGTCATCTATTGAGAAACGAGATAGCGGTACTGTCTTCTCCGAGACCCACTCTCATTTGAGCCAAATTCACGCAAAACGGACCAATGCCATCCCTCTTTGCTCTATGTGGCATTCGCACCGCCACGCGAATGAACCTGTTCCAGTTTTGTTTTCACAAATGTGATGAATATGTTAGTGAATTTTTCATATATTTTGAAGTAAAAATGTCATAATAATCCTCTTACGCTAATTTTTGGGTAAATGAAATTAATTGGTTATTCATTACATGAAATTTGTAGGTGATTTCAGAGGATTTCATTGATCTAGATAATCTAGACAATACTGTTCTTGTTTTATTATGTATTTAGCTATGTATTCATTCTCTCTCCACCTCTTTACCATTTTCATCTTACATATTAGATTATTACCTTCATACTCTATTCGATTTTAATTTTTATTTTTATTATGTCATTATTATGTTGTAGGAAATTGTAATCAGTGTTTTGTAAAGCTCAAATTGAAGAGTGTTATTGCAGATTTTCTCCTTCAGAAATTTCTTTTTTGGTGAATAATTAAAATTGTTTCAATAACTTCTTAATCTACTACAATGCCCCGTTGATGTCTGACGGTCAACAGAAGCTGTAATATTGAAAAAAGGGAAGGATGTTCGTCGGCGGCAAAAATACCAACCCGCAATCTGCAAATGACACTAAATCGCGCGAGTGCTCGAAGATTAATCGAAAAATTGTCATCGATTATTTTTATACCAATTAATGTTCACATAGATTAATTTTTCCGATTTTTAGCTCGATTATTTTAACTTTAATATTAATTTTCAAGACAAGAAAAATATTAAAGTACGTTTCTATTTTTTAACTCTATTAACGGAGTTCCTCGTCTGTTCTTCATTCTCCAAATGCAAAATATAATAGAGACAAACATACGCCATTAGTTTTATGTTAATAAAACTAATAAAATGAAAAGTCACTATGTGTGTTCTAATATTTTACTGATATTATATTCTGCTTGAAGAGAGAGTTTTCCAAGAATCACCCTAAACCAAATACATAGTTAGATTACAATTTTTCTTTTGTTACAGTAAAAGTAACACTAAAGAATATTAGTTAAATAAAGAATAAACAAATATTATTAATTAAATCGCACCTTGGGTCTAAAGAACTACCAAGCGCTTCATTAATTTACAAATTAAAAATTAATGATTTTACGCATTATTTAAAACGTGAAAAAATAATATATTATATAAGAGTAACTTATTGATTCGGAACGATTAATGCAATGCATATTAATCTAATTAAAATCGTGGATTAGATATTAATCATTTATTATTTAATAATAGACCATTCCTAATACTGAGAGGCCACCCAGACCGGCAGACCTCTCTCTGGCGCGGTGTCACAGACAAAACAGGCGAGCTCAGACAAAAGCTCACCGCTGGCAGTGCGAGCGCAGTGGGCTGGCTGAGTTGGAGAAGCGGGCAGAGTCGGTGACTGTGCGGTGGGCGGGCGTTTGGTGGATACCCATAGAGAGGCTAGGGGCGGAGGTGGGGCAAGTGGATACGCATGCAAGTAGAGTAGTCAGAAAGAGTAGGCGAACAGAATGGGAGGGGGTAGAGAGGGCGAGTCGAGGGGACGACTTGCGCGGCCGGGCTAAGCGGACAGGCCAAGCAGGTGGACTGAGAAAGGGCAGGGTGGCTGAGCGGAGCGAGTGCGTCGAGCAGGCGAGCAGACCAGCGGACAGAACGTGCGCGCAAGTGGACAGGCAGAGCGGCGGGCAGCGCGAGCGAGCAGAACGGACAGGCAAAGTCGACGGGCAGATGGTGGCAAGAGAGGGGGGCAGAGAAGGGGTGGGGAGAGGTGCAGGCAGTGCAGGCGGATTGAGGTGGCGGGTAGAACGCGTGGACAGAACAGGCGGACAGAAAGGGCGAGCAGAGAGGGCGGACAGAGCAGACGGGCGGTACGGGTGAACAGAAAGGGCGGATAGAGCGGGTGGGCTGAATGGGCGGACAGAGCTGAAGAGCAGAGCAGGCGGGCGGAGCGAGCGGGTAGAACGGGTGGGCAGAACAGGCGGGTAGAGCGGGCATGCAGAGCTGGTCGCGAAGATAGAGTGAACCGACCAGGCGCAGACGGCATTTGGAGGGCGGGAGGAGCAAGGGGCGCGGCGACGTCTGCGACTCGGGGCGTCGTTAATCTCGCGCGGCGGAGTTGGAGGTCGTGTCCGCCACCCTTCGCCGCGAAACGACAAGCGAGCGCGCAATAAATGTGTCGCAGGTGGGCGCCGTCGCACGCCGCGCGCCCGGAAGCGTCTTTTTTGCACGAGCGTCGGCCTGTGCGCGTGCGTCGCTCTAGAGACGAGTGTCGTCGAGGGGCGAAAGGAGTGGAATCGTAGCTGGATGGTACGATGCGTGATATAGTCTTGTTCGAATGTTATTAATTGAAAGAGTAATGTGGGCCTTGAGACCATCTGGAACAGACACGTTATCCTTTTCTTCAGATCCTACCCTTTTCCACGCTGTCTCTTTAGAATTGAATCACGTGGCTCACGCACGTCTGAGAGTTACTCACCGGCCTATTAAAATTCGGG
>BOPP01000138.1:1473408-1515121 GCA_017312745.1 Gryllus bimaculatus
CACACACAAAAATTCCCTCCCAACCCCACGCCCAACCTCCCGCCCAACCGCATTCCAATACTTCCCCAACCCGTTGCCCATACACCCGCCTCAAACCCCGCTCCTCCCACCTCCCCTCCAACCTGCTTCTCGAAGCCGATGCGGGCGCCGATACAAGAGCGCTACGCGGTGCGGTGCGGCACGTTGTGTAAGTTGTGGGAGTTGTTGCGAGTCGGGGGCCTTTGTGTGGCGGCGCGACGCCTCCGAGACACTCTGCCACGCCGCGCCACGCCGCGCCGCGCCACCCGCAGGGGCTGACGAGGCGCCCCGCCCCCACGCCTCCGAACGGTGAGAGCTCGCGCGGGTCTCGGCGGACACAACGTGCTCGCGCTGCAAATGAACAGCTCGGGTGTGGAACAGGGTAATCGACACGGAATTGCTTTCGAGATGCGAGAAAAGCAAATTGAAATGGGGTTAAATGGGTTATAAAACAACGAAGAAATGGGTCTCTAATGAGTCATAAATAGGAAAATTTTAGTATCATTTTGCATGCCTAACAGGCATTAATAACCAGAATTAATCATAACACAAAAAAGTTGAGCATGATCATTTTTACCAAAACCATTCAAATCGTATTTCTGATATGTTTGCATCCCGATACCTCGCCCAACTTTTTGCCCAGACACCCACCTCTAACCCCACTCCCCCCATCTCCCTTCCAACTCCCTCCAACTTGCTTCTCGAGGACAGTGCGAGCACTGACCCTTTCGTTTGTTTTGTCGCAGTCTTTTATCAATGCATTAATCGTGTTACAATTTCTACCAACGGTAAAATAAATTATCAAAAATATTGTGGATGCTTGTACGTTAAAGACAATGAAGTGATATGAGATTACTTTTTTATAAAATATTATTTTTTTCTAAATACAAGGAGATAAGTCTTTATTTCTTATTATACATTTTGTGACAGTTTTTAATTATTTATTATGCAGTGATTTATCGTGTGGTTGAACATCCTCACAAGGCAAATTTTTGACAAATAATTGAGAAAAAGTATTTATTTTTGGATAGTTGCAAGTAATTTTTTTCCTCAATCTGTTAAAATAATTCATCAAATAAGCAAGCCAGCACTGTGTTTAATGAATAAAAGGACATCTCTTTCACAAGGTGAATGTAAAAAGCTATTTGTATTACTGTTTTAGTGATGTGACTTACATCAGTCATTCTCTTGCAAAAAATAGATTTTGCGTAGAACAAACAATGTGTATTTTGATTCCAACTGGTGACATTTCTAAGAGAATATTTGTTTAAATACATTTATTCTTCCTTGCTGTCTGTGGTTTTCCTTACTCTCAGCAGTATTTTCAGTTACTCTGGAGTGCATGGTGTAGAATTTGTTTGTAATTACGAAAAAACCTTTTTCGGTGACAACAAATGTACTAAAAAGGTTGATGACTTTATATCGCATGGGGGCCAATGATAATCGTCCAACTGTTAACTGTCAACCCTTGTGTTATGGGTTTAAACTTCGTTGTTGATATGGATGTTGCGCACATCTTGGAAATTCGCCTATTCCTCTTGCACCTTGTTTGACCACTCCGAGACCATCTATCAGTATTTATCATACTTTATTTATTACAGTGCCATCGATTAGGAGCCTTAAATAATGTTTCGGTCAAAAGAAACCAAAATTGCTATAAAATCGGAATTTTAGACATGGAGGTTTCCATTTAATATTTCAAAATTTCCCTCACCCATGCCATTCGGGAAGTGAAAACAGGCTTATTGAAAATTTTAAGATTATATTTCAAATACTTTTTTGTACGATTTGATTTCTTTGAGATTTTTCAGTGTTAATAGTTTAAGTAAAGCCGGTAAATCTCTCCATGACTGGTCATGACGCGGAAACACACATTCGTTAGTCGGCGGCTACTGAGCTATTTGCTCATCCATTCACTAGAAGCCGATATATTTGCGAATGTTCGCTTCCTTTGATGTGAACTAAAGACAAACTCGCAGATAGGGCTACTACCGAATGTTTGGCGCTCGACAAAGAGCAAGTAACTCATCGGGATTGAACCTCAGCTCGGGATTGACCGAGCAATTCCTCGTTACTCATTTAATGTCGAGTGTGAGGTGCCGCACGGTCATCCTTCCACTTAACCACACGCATATAGCAGCTAAGCACAGTTTTAGATGAAGATTCGAACTGACGTAAATCAAGAATACGCCCTGTTCAGAAATACTTTAGGGAGCTCGTCTAAATCGACATCGAACAATCAAATCGACAGCAACCAAAACTTGCTTCCATGTTTAATTTAGAAGGTCTACGTCGATTAAAGAGATGAAATTCGCAATAAAACATTTGCGATAAGTAAAAACCCCTTGAAATTATCCGTTCTATTTGAGGGGCATTTGGCGTTAATGATCGTACAATGCCGAATACTTACAAAACGTACGTATCACCGTGTGCAACACATAAAGGGGAAACGCTGGCCCCCGTGGGTGCGTATGACGGTGAAGCCGCCACCCAGCCACTGTGCCTGGCATTCACAAGCGCCGCGATGACGTCTTTCTCTCTCTGTGTCTCTCTCTCTCTAGAAGCGCGGTCGGCCGTCACGTCCACAACTTCCCCCTCGGCGCCGACCTGCGGCTGCGCCTTCTCTTGTTTCCAGGCGTCCTCTGTTTACCGCGCGCGTCTCCGATACAATGGACGCTTCACCGCCACACTGCCTTTCGAACTCGTTTCCTCCAGCGATGCCGGAACAATGCGCGCCCTCCTCGCCACAGACACTCCGGCTCGGAATTTTTCCTCCCCCTTCCCTTCGCTCGTGGTTTAGAATATAATATTTAGTTTCCGTCGGTGATGTAACCTAACCGTTCTCGTTTACCAACTTACAGGTATAAAGGGTTTAGTAAGAGAAATGCTATTGAGAAAGTTCTCCAGAGAGAAAATGATACAAAATGGAGTATAATACCCTTAGTCGTAGTACTTATTTGAAAGGATATAAAGGTTTTAGAAGTTCTAGTAACCAAGTCTTGCAGAGAGAGAATTCAAAATGGAGTACAATACTCACATTTATAGTACTTATTTGAAAGGATAGAAAGGTTTCAGAATGAGATGTTCTATTGAGCATGTTTTGCAGAGAGATAGTGATACAGAATTAAGTATAATACTCGTAGAATGTATTTGAAAGAAGGGAAACTTACTCTTCTTCTACCGATATAGAAGGTGGAAGCCGGGGTAATTGATATTGGATGAAGTAAACTCTCTTTGAAAATATGAATTTGTATTTCAATTTGCATCACAAACCTTAAATTTTTACAAGTTCACTGATCAATGATTACCTCTAGAGCTCAAATTGATTTTACATATGATATGAATTTATGTACAATACATGCACAGAGACTGTCCGTGTCCGTGTATTTTCAATGGAACGAAAATATAAAATAGGAAAACACTTTTCAGGATCTTAATTATATTTATTTTCATTGCCGTAAATACTTGTCAACAAATAAAAGGATTAATACGTCTAATTCTGTAACTGAATATGTTTACAGTGTATAGTGAGTTTTATACAGTCCTGCTATTGCTAATGCTTAATGAAAATAATTGTATCAGTTGGCTGTTGTGATGTTAGTAAGAAGTAGTTGATTTCATAAAAAGATGTGGAAACGAAAATCTCTCTTCAAGGCTAGTGTTTATTGTAATTTAAGTTGTAGATTACATAAAAGTTACATAAAAACGAGTGTCAGCCCAAACGCTATGAGTAGTCTGCATATTACGCAGACAGCACCTATTTCTCTTTTTACGACAGTCCTGCTGCTAAAATCACATGAATTACAATGTTTTTTCGAATTACCTTCTACGACATTAAACTGCGAAACATTTGCGACTTTAAACTTTTGAAATATCGAAAGGAGTACAATGTCATCGTAAGAATTAGGGGATCGGTTTACAGCCACCAACTCACATGAACCACCGTGGAAACCTTTCCCGGACTTTTCAAAAATGGCTCGTCGAAAGCAGTTGAGTTGACCGTAAGATCAATAGGAGCGGTCACTGCCTGTTACAACTTTTCGCAGAGCCGCCTGAGTTTCACTTGAGGGCTTCCAGTTGGAACCTATCGTCTGGATGATTGGTATTGATTGATGTGATTTCAGAAACTTCTTACTCCGTTGAAAGTTTTGTGACGTCTCCTTGCTTTCGTGGAGCAGACGGCAGAAGTCGCTTTGCGGGAAAGTCGCACACGATGAAACGTCAGCGAGATTCCTTGAAATGGTAAAGACACATACAATGAATCTTTCACATTTTTCATCAGTTGATTAAATTGAAATTGAAGAGGTGACACGTAGAGGTAAAGAGGTAAAGCGTTCGACATTGCACTTTTGATGGTGGGATATGCTTAACTCATAAACGTCAGGACGCGTTATTATGCGAGTCTTTCCTTAATAACGCTGAAGTTTGACAGAGAAATAAAACAGAAGTGTACACTGTTACTAACACTTTATAAATCATTTGAAAATAACCATTTAATAATGAAAGTTCTCGAAATGTTTCACTATAAAATCATTTGAGATGGTCCCTCCCTATAGTGCAGTAAATCTTATGGCACGATCGTACTATAGTAGTTAGGAAACTTAATACGCTGGTGAATAGAAGTATATTGCATGTAAGGGAATATTGTTTATACTTTTTTCTACGAGTACATTGTTTATTCTTTGCGTGAGTGATTGATGCACACAACCGTGTAAGTTCTGTTAAAGTGTTGAGATATAATTTAAAACACATTATAGTTAATAATGAATAAATGTTTAAAAACCCTCATTCTTAGCTAAATCACGTCCATTTTAGCATGTATTTTGTATGTTGATACTTGACTTTTATGCTTTTTTTAAATAATACAATATCCAACTCTAAAGTTGAATTTCATTTACTTCGTTTGTTATGTTTCAGGTGAGTGTTGACGAGCCAAAATATATGCTGTGAGCATCCTGGCATCCTAAATAGTGGGTGAGTCGAAAATAACACAAATTCAGATTCCAGTAGTGTTTCAAAATAACTTTTTCGTTAAAAACATTTCCCTTTATAGGTTTTACCATTCTTTCTGCTCCCAACAAGGAATATACAAAAGGAACTCACCCTCTAAGACATTAGAAAGGTTTGTCTTTTTTTCAGAAATGTTTTATCTTTGCCCCTATATTTCAAGTAGTTAATACATGTGTGTAAGAACATCTTTACTTAGAATACAAACGAAAAACAGCATTAACCATAACCTTGGTTACTTATGATTGAAAGAATAAAATCGTAAAATGATAGAAATTTTCTCTAAACCTGACCTTGTTGGTTTTTAGTAACACCATAATGATAGTATGCACTGTATATAATTTAATTTTCACTCAAAACAGACATCTTAAATCAATTACATTTTCCCTAAACAGGCAAAACACATTTTTGGAAATTTCTTAGAACCTTCTGGCCAGCTTCGAAAACAAATTATCAGATCCCATCAGGAGATCGAGGCGCGCAGAATGACCCTTCATATGTACCGATTGATTGTCGGAAACTGGCCAAACCGTGAGTAACGTATCCGCACACTCGTAGTTACTCAAATAGTATACTATATAAATTGTTCACACACTATTCACGAATTCTTTAGAATATCGAAAAAGGAATATGATATGCAAAATTATGAAGATCACGTTTCTTCACGAAATTATATTATCATTTCTGTGGGGTGTTTATTTATATTTTCTCTTGTATTCATATCATATCATATTATTTTGATTCATATTATGAAATAGAAGATTCGATCTCAAATAAATGCACACTCGAGAACATTTAAATATAATATTTACCTAAAAATATTCTAATTTTCAATATTTGCGTTTGAATATAATAAAAATTGCTACAAATTTACAGAAAAAATCAGTACCGTGAGTTTGCGATAATATTTATATACGTAATTAAATTTTTAGTCTCAACATCTCCTTTTATCTCTGAACAATTCATGGTTGCTTTCATAGCATTTGTTTGGTAATGTGCATGTGGTATATTTATTGTAAGTATTGCGTAGTTACAGCCTCTTTCACTCTCCACGTAATAATAGTTCTATAGTTCACGTAAACAAATGTCCACAGAAGCCGCTACAGACCTCATATCAATGCCCAAAACGTTCCGTATTAAAATACATTATATTTTTAATATTGGTTATTTGTTATACCATATAGATATTTATGCACCAAGTGCGTTACAGGGATTCTAATGATCAGACGGCGGCAAACAGTTTGGGGGCCATTGACCCTCAACTAGATGTCAACATGAGTCGATTCTTTTAATATTTCCCTTTCATGATTTCCTCCATAAAAGAAAATGTAGGATAATTCAACAGTTTTCATATTTCCTTCGTAACAACGATCCTCTGCATCCAGGTACGTTGTGCAGTGTACATCAGGCTCCGTATCAAAGGCAATAACAAGCTGTAAAAAATTTAAAAAATAAAATATAGATAATTATTATAATAATTATAAGATAGTATAGATAAATGTATAGTGATAATATAGATAAATAAAATATAGTCCAAAATCGTATGTTATTCAACGTGGGTGAAGGGCTTGGCGGGCAGATTGGTGTCGGCGCAGAGGCCGTAGGGCGCCAGTGAAAAAATGCCATCGGGGCCGCGCGCGCGGATCGGGGTCAACGGTGCCCTGGGGAGGCTGCGGGCCGTGGAGTGGACGGGGCGGGGCGGGGGTGGAGGCCACGGTCGGCGCTTAATTACGCGGCGAACGGCGGACCCCGCCCCCGCGGCCACCGCACCTGTTGAGCGACCGGCGCGCGCGCGCCCGCCCGCCCGGGTATCGACCCGCGTTCTCCGCGTGCCCACGCCGTCCCCGCCCACCCCCGGCGCCCAGCCGCTGCTGCCTTCGCTGCTGCCCACCCCTGCCGCCCTGTATTCCACTTACGGGCTTAGACGGCCCAGAGCGTCAATTGATGTCACCGCAGAGCCTTTGACCGGGAGGTCGAAGGGTTCCGCTCCCGACACTGGCAGGATTTGCGACCCTAGATTGGCAGTTTGGTCGAATTCACCACTATCTAGAGGAGAATTTTAGCGGTCGGATGCTTTGATCGGGGATTTTTCCGTGGTTTCCCCCATCAACACCCGGCGAAGGCCGGAGCAGTAACCTACCAACCAAGCACCGCGCGCATTCTTTCATTTCTCTTCGTTGTACTTTCCTCACCCCTGACTTACACATACACTCGCGTACACTTTACTACCACACACCATTGGAAACCGGTCGGAAGCTTGGAACTGAACCGGCTGGCGTGGTTGAGCATTAGCATGAGTCTGTATTTGTTATTTTTCTTTCTTACACCTCAATATTTTAGGCCGACATTTATATTATTAACAATTGCATCACTTCATTTAGAATGTTTCCGGACACATTGTGATTTCATCTTATAAATAAGCAAAAACAAGTGTACATAGCTCAAGAAGTGTAAGATAAATGATGTTCGTTAATTTTTGAATTAATTTGTACCTGAGGATGAGGCCACAATGTGCCGCGAAACGTTGTAAATGAAGTGATGTGATTGTTAATAATGCAAATTCTGTTGGATAGTGCTTGTCTAAGAAATGCATTTAGAACGGGGTTTCCTTCCCCCCGTTCTAAAGCTACGTCCAAGCGATGCGTCTTTTCGTCCAATTTTGCGCATGCTTCTAACGCATGCAATAGCAGCGCATGCGTTTCGGACATGCGTTTTTCTCAGGAGGACGCATACAATATCGCATTGCTTTCCTCAGGATACGGGTATCTACTACGTCTTGACCTTGCTTTTTCTCTAAAGAGCAAATAGTGTGCATCCTTCAAAACAATTAGCGTGCATTTCTAGACCTATTTTGAGCATCATATCTATTATTTGAGTGCATATTGAAGTCTTGTGGAAAGTAATGGTATAGTCTTGACTATAATGATGTTTATATTATTTTTTTCATTTAAATAAAATTATGAAGTAAACTTTGATACGTTTAGTCTTATTTGTCTAAAATAAATAAAATACACAAAAAAATATTCAAAAAATATAAATTATAATAAGAGACAACCCTATCATAAAATGTAAAATTGTTTCAAGAAATGAGTTTAACTTGTAGATTATTGAAGACTGTCAGAGACTGAGGTTAAGTATTTAGAAGAGAATGTTATGTTGATGCTTTAGCACAAAATATAATACAGTTATTACAATTCCTAGTAAAATGATTTTCCTTCATTCCTTATCATATTCTTTCTTATAAGATTTATCTCAATATTCTTACGACTGATTGCAAGTAGAGGTAATACAAATCCTAAGCATGTCATATCCATTGGAAGAAAAGGAGGGACACTATGGACAGTACTCCGCAAATATTCGTCTAGTAATACGTGCGTCATTCACCTTCACGTATGCAATTTTATCCCGAAAAGATGCTTTGTGTGTTTTTTGATACGCCTAAGTTCTACACTAATAACCGTATGTTTTTTAACACTTTAAACTGAAATTGCTCGATGACTTGGATGATGGATTTGTCACTGGTATCTCAGAGTTGTATTCAGTAGATCCAAACAGGCATAAATTACGCATAATTAGTGAGAGCTTTCATAGAGCGTAACTTGCATTGTGTTAATGAGTGTTAGGACATCTAACCAAATTGATACATTTCTCAATCACAATTTAAATTCAGCTTTCATTTTTATAACGAAGTTACTCAACAAAGAAAATCACAATTATTAACGGAATATAGAGATAATTTTCAATTCCAAACTCATGAGGTGGCTTTATACATATTAATCTATAATTGGGTAAGGAAGTGGATTCAAATTGTTTTATAGGCTAATAATTAAATAGAAAGTAATGTAAATAATTCAACATTCTAGCTGTAGTTTTCATATTTCAGGACTGGAATTGACTTTATTCTTTTTAGAAGCAATCTTTCCGACTTCAGATACGAATGTAATTAGTTGTGCGTCCTTACTGCTAAAGCAACAGTTCCAGGCTTTGAAAGTTTCACTACGTTTTCTCCCAATCGTCGTTTTCCTGTATTCTCTTTAATTCAATCGTATATTTCCTGTATTATAACTTCAAACCTTCACACCTTAAATTCCAACGGCAATACCCCGTAGCAGTCTCTTTTATCTGCCAGCATTATTATCATAATCCTTTTTATCACTGTTTTCTTTGCACTGACAAAGTTGCAATGTTTTTTCTTAATCCTGGACTGCATTACCTATTTAATATACGAATGTATTTTTCACTCCTTACACGAGGTACTCGAGTTTACGTTTTTGTTTCTGCAAATATATTTATTTCTAATGAACACAATACAATGAAAATGTGTGGAATAAATATTTGTAGGACAAGATAGTACTTGCTTTGTATCTTCCATGAACTCAAAGAAAAGTTGAAAATCTTAGAGACAGATTCTAAAAGACATTCGGAGATAATTTTTTTGAAGTAAGTGACAATCCTCTGCTTATTGACATGACAAATAATTATTTTTGCTTACTTTGTAATTATGTTACCAAGTGGAATACGTGTGTTACTTTTGTCATATAATTGTGACATTTCCTCGGATACCAGACCCATGCATATTTCACATGGTGGTAATTGAATTGCGCTTATTGATTCTCTTTGTCAATACGCATCACTAGTCATTCGTGTCTCATTTTCCGGTTTCATTGCGGGAGCTTTGAAGGTTTTCTGGTTATCAATCATTCGCTTGGATATTTGTTCAATTGAGATGATGAGTGCACGCCAGTGCATGAAGGTATTCTATATTTAGCCCTTTGTTGCAACGAACTTTTTAATACTGCCAACAAAAGTTTCACGTTTGTGTTAGCTAAATGAGCAGAAGAGGGCTTCAGGTACGTATTCACAATTGAAATTGCTGTTTTGTTTCGGGAAATAAATAATAATACAACAGTGAAACACATGTAGTCATTCTTCTACAAAGAGTTAAAAATAATAAGAGTTTAAAAATAGAGAATTGTTGTGGACAGTAAAATAGCTACTGTAACCACACTTTTTAGAGAGAAAAACATACGTAGTTTTCAAAGAACAATACTTTATAATTTTAGGACAACGAAAAAATATATTTAGCTTATTTCATTGATATTTTGTAATATGAAATACTCCTTATAATTTAGAATGTATTGATTTCTATACTAAATTTGAATAATAACTAAGTGGTTAAAATAAAATATTTTATTAATGTTAGAAAGAAAAAATCTTTAGCTTTGATAGAGAAATGATTCCCCATTGAATATTGTGAATATTTTTATTCTTATTTTAAAAACATCTTCTTTTATATCGAGTTTTTTTCACAGCGGTAAAGAATTACAATTTTTTAATCTGATTGCTAAGTGTAATATCTTCTTTAGTCCTCATAATCTTTAATACGAACTTCTCATTCTCAAGAAGATTTTGTTTTAAATTTGAATTCAAAAGTGCTTCTTTCTCACTTTTCTATTATGCGTTCAAGAGTTCTGCGTTTCGGTTACGTTAAATCAAACATTTAAAGCATAGAAAGTAAATTTAATTTTTAGGAATGGGGAATTTTTGTGAATTAAAGGGAAACACGCGTCGTTCCATCCATATGCAAATTGCCATTTGAAACATTTCTGTCAACATATTATTTTCCAGCTTAGTTTCCGCTATTCCCGCCACACAATACATGCAGAAGATGAATCACAGTAAGATGTAAAATATTTTTTGTTTGTTTTGGCTGCAAAATAAAACCCATTAGTCCGCTTAAAGGCGGGAGAAGTGTGTAATATACCAACATTTGTTTAAATTAAAAGACGAATCCCCGAAGCGATAGCTCAATGAACATACCGTTGCCTCTTGCATTATTAATTTGAAGACCTAGGGCTCCACTGTCAGCGGTGTGGGATATTTGATACCAGCTTCATAATTTGAAATGTTCCAAATAAGTCACACAGAACAATTACAAATGTTTATTCTGACAAATATAAATACGACAAAGGTGGCCATGTTCTGTTTCAAAATCAAAACAATACACTTTGCAAATGTATATCCAAGAAAGAAAACCGTGTTTGTAACCAACTACCATATCAGAAGTTTATCAAACACCGCAAGCCAAGTGAAGCAAGTGCAAGTCACTGTTCCAATAGAAGAATATCCAAGGCCCTATCCAATTCACTACAATCACACGCACTCTCTCCAAATCACTCTGTATCCGTCTTTGGTGCTCGCAGTCCCTTTTCTACGCCGGGTGACGTCACCCTCAGACTCGCCCTACAACTGCCTATCCCACGAGAAAGAGGAAAGGAACGCCGCCACAGCCAATATCATAACATGTACTACACTTACGGGAACACAGTCATTCCCGCGTCCGGAAACGCAAAATAACCATCAGTCGACCCCTAGACCTCCGACCACCTTCATCGTCCTGTCCCAGCGCGCTGGTTTTTCCCGTGTGTTCTGCGCCCTGCGCTTTGCCTCGTTGTTCCTTTTTATGACAGGCGCGGAGCGGCCGTCTCCGTCACATTAGCGCGCACTGCCTCTCGGCGGGTTGAGGCGAGCGGGCGGAGGGAGGGAGGGAGGGGGGGGGAGGGGCGGGGCCGGCTCCTCATCCGTCTCCTAATTGTGCACTTTGTCTGCTTTCGCGAGCAAAGCCCAACCTCCCCTCCGCCGCCTCCCTTCCGCTTCTCGTGAAATATGGCGGCCAGACAAAGGAGGCCGGCGAGGGCTGGTGGGCAGTGGCCAGAGCGGGAGGGCAGGTGCCGGCCAGCCCTCCCCCTGCGCTGGCCCTGCTGCCGCGTGTTTCGCGGTTTCAGGCTGACGACTGAATGGGCTAGCTGTGCGTGGAATGGGTTATCGTGTGTTAATGATGCAGGCTTTTAGGTCTGACTTGTCTACGTGAATGTTAAATAACAAGTAGTTCTAAGGAACTCAGTGCGCTCTTTCTCCATCTTCCTTCCTTTCACATTCCCTCGATCTCCTTTCCTTCTCTCCCTCCATTTTTTTATTCTCTCTCATTCCCTGTTCCTTTTCTCTCCGTCTCTTACCTTCTCTCGTCTCTTTCTTCTTCTTAACTCTCTCTCTTCCTCTTCCTTTTCCTCTCTCAATCCCTCCCTCTCTCACTATCTCTATCTCCCTCTTCATCTCAAACATGCATTTTTTATTGATATCGCAGTCTGAAATATCTGTACACGCCTTACAATATTTACCTTAAAGCATAATGTGTGTGAAATGTGTTATTCTGCAGCCTCTTTAACAGCAATGTTTGGCGGGTTGCAGAATCAGGGGTCAGTTGAAGACATTGATACATTTTATAGGCATTGAGTTGAGGTTTCTGAAATTCAGTGATGTAGAACGATCATATTTTTCATTTGCATATCAAATATTTGCTCTATTATCTTTTTTACTTATTGAAAAAGCTGAATATCAGCTGTTCCTTTCAGAGCTGAATGTCAGCTATGTTATTTTTGTTTAAGTTTCATTGAAACTTGAAAAATTATATTTATCCCCTAAGATTAAGAATTTTCATGTGCGTGTTACAAAGAGGAAGTTAAGAATTATTTACATACTTATGAAGTCAATGTTTTAAATAGAAAATGATTAAAAATATAAATATGTGAACGTGTCTTCGACTATTATTTCTGGTGTCTCCTCGTAAGTACATATTTTCATTTCTATTACATATGGAAAACTATAAAACTAGGCACCTTACAATCTAGAACGACCGCAAGGAATAAGGCGATTTGGTCGATGTGATCATGTACAATGTAAGTATTACTATCAAAAAGAAAAGATCACACAATGATTGGAAAATATAAAGAAAGGATCGCCTTAAGACAACAAGATTTCAAGAACTCACCGGTTCTTACGTCATTTGCTTTCTGAGAAGAAAAGTGACAGAAATCTTTGACATCCACAAACTGTTTTATTCAGGCACTACACGGATTCTTTCCCCGTAATCTCAATAACCTAGCACACCATCAATATTTAACTGACACGCCGACGCCTGTGACTGCCTCACCGGAAGAGGTGGCTGAGAGCATCAAGAGGTCTTAGGTTCGAGTCCCGAAGGTGGCAGGATTTTCGACATAGCTAGGTCAAATTCAACTGCTGGCTGAGAATAATTCTACCTGCAAGCTGCTCTGATAGGTAGTTTTCTGTGCTTTCACCGATCAGGTGAATGCCGAAGCACCCTAACTAACAGGTCACAGACCACGCGCGATCTTTCCATCCTCTTCCTGGTACTCTCCACAAATCTTTCTTACACACATCCTATCAACACTATCTCACATGTAGGGAAACCGGTCGAGAGCTTAGAGCTTATCCCGGCTGGAGCGGTGTCCCGTTGGTGGGAGATACCTGGTAGGGAAATCTGCGCTAGCTGACTGTTAGGTCGGCACCGGATATTATCACGCAGTGGGGTAAGATCACCGCCACCTCCCTAGAAAATGTGTTCTATACTTACGGTACTACTGATTTTGAAGTTGACGCTCTTGGAGTCACTAAGCAATCACTCAAATCATTTCGCCTCATTCCATCCGTCAGCCATACACCGGTACCATGTCTACAGCGACTACCAGTCTCTACCATTTTCAGTGTCACCACCACTGCCACTATCAGTGCGGTCACTACAACTCTCACGTATCACTGCCCCCTCCATTGTTTTCACCACTTCCATGCTCTTCCCTCACCAATGACCCCTAACCATTTCCCGTCACCATTGCCTTCCCCCATCAATGCTCTCCTCCATAACCCCCGCACCAACATCATTGCTTCCATCACTGCCCACAACCAGTCGCCCACCACTGTTCTCCAACACTGCCCCAACCTCTGTCCCCCACCACTCTCTCCAACCTCTGTCTTCCACAACTGACTAATACTGTCTCCAACCACCACCTACACCACTACTCCTACCACTGTAATTTCCACCAGTATCATCATCCAACACCACTACCACTATCACTTCTACCTCTATTACCATCATAACCGATTCCCCCCTTTAGCGTCTCTTCTGCCGCCCTCGCCCACGCCTGGCGTGTGAGCGAGGGCGAGGGCGCGGTCGCGGCGCGAGCGTCGCCGCTGGCAGGTGTCAGAGGGCTGTCAGCGGCCGCCCTCGCCCGGGAGCGCGGGTGCATTTGGCGCTGCATAAGTGATAAGCCCCGCGCGCCGCCAGCGCATTCTCGCTGTCAGCACACGCCACCTGCGCCGCTCGCTCGGGCACACGCGGTCGACCTTGCACTCGCCTGGCCGCTGCGACGACGTCGTCTTTTAATGAGATTCAGACGGCCTTGGAGTCAGCAGAGTATCATCTACGAGTATACTATTAATTTACGATGCCCAGAGAAATTGAAAGAATTGTAGAAATACCGGCCATGTGAGAGTTCCCGTGGTGTTGGATACACATAAACGCAGGAGAAAAAATCGAAAACAAGAAACAGTTTTGATTTTTTTCTCTCAAGAATGCAAATATTATATTATTTTTTAATCGGCATTTTTCATAACTGTTGCTACGAATATTCATTGTTATCATACGCAATGCGACCGGCCTACGACACAGCTGACGTCAGGGGAAGAAAAAAACTTTTTTTATGAGTGCCATTTCAAACAAAAGGCAGGTTTACATTTTTCACACCCTCAATAGTAGCATTTTTGCTCCTGTAGACCACTAGTCATATATTACATGAAAAATAATTATGTAAAGTGATTATTCTTTAAACCGCTTTAATAGTAGTAGCATCTTCAGCGCTTAACATACTCGACAAAATCTGCTTTTAGATTTAGACTGCTGTAGCTCATTTTGAGAATGGTTTCTCACTTTTCAATGCCTCATCGCCAGTCTTCACTGTTTTTTGTGCGCAAATAGCAACTGTACAATTTTGCATAACTCTGCCTCCTAGGGGGGGTGAGTTAATTGTTGCCTTTTAATATAGTATGAAGAGTCGGAAAACGACTCATGAACGACTCATTTTGGTAGGGTAGAGAAGGAACTACGGTCACTCTCGCGGCTTGTACGTAGCGTAGAAAAGAATCGTCACAATATGAACCATACTCTCCATAAAATTGTGAATGATTAAAATGCCTGTATCATGGCTATCACTAAAATACACTTTAGTATATATTTGTTTTTCTCTTTTTTTTACTCTAACAGCGCTAATCACTTGACGGCAACCAAAAATATCGATTCATCATTATAATATCATGATGGGTTCATTTCTTTTCAAGTAGTACACTTCGTTTCATATTCAGTATCTTCTGAGAAATGCTCTTGTGATTCGTCAAACAGTTTGAGTCTGCTGCATTGTGGCTAGTTTTGCACTACGGATTAACATTATTTTGTGCAAGTTCTAAAGTCAGCGGATGGATGGGGAACTGAAAATTGCATGGTCAGTTTCAGTGAAAGAGGTGACCAAAGGACAGCACTGTGAAAATGTCGTGATATATGTTTCTTCCCAGAAATATTTCCTATGGAATCTCTGGGGGAAAAGGGAGTTACGTAAAATTGGAACACATGTAGAGGATACGCGTAATTGGAGTTTCGTGTAGAGTTAAAAATGAGAGTACTCATTTTAGGAAATTGAGTCGACATGAAGATAGAAATCAATTTCATAGCATGTTGCCTGCGTTTGAGTTGAAAACTTAAAATCGTTTACTTATTTGTTGATTTATTAATTAGTAACTGTAATGTATGGTAATTAAAATGTCTTCAAACAAAAAAGAAACTATAATACTAATGATATTAGCACTAAAGTAATCAGAAATTTCAATGCATTGTCTACAAAAAAAATAGAATTGTTAGCGAGAAAATCAATGCATGCAAAGATAACATTGCTAGGATCTAGACTAGAGTTGCAAATCATTTACAAGACATTATCCAATATAATGCTCTCGTTGAATGAACTGTCTTGTGCGTAATCTCCATTGCATTCAACATTTAGCATCCCCTTGGTGTTTAACGCCCCGCATCGTTATCGCGGCCGCAGACATTACAGCCGGTCGGCGGGGCGGACATGAGGGGCTGGGCAGCCACAGGGCGCGCGCGGGCCGTCCCCGGCGGCCACGAGTGCGCCCAGCGCCCAGCGCCCTCGGCCCAGCGCCCAGCGCCCTGGGCCCGGCAAACGCTGGCCGCTGCACCTGGGCACTCGTTTGCCCCTCCGCCACCTCGCCCCGCTCGCGCTGCGCCATACGCCCCGACCCGCTGCCCGTTCGCTGCACGCCCACACCCCGGGCCGGGCTTCTCCTTCCCACTGCCACGGCCCCGCCCCGGCCCCGCCCCGCCCCCGGCCCTGCTTCGCCCCTCCTCGCCCCGGCTTCCCCCCCGTTTCCCCGCACCGTCCCGCCCCGCCTCTTAGTCGCCCGCTCGCCACTCCGCCCCTCACCCGTCTTGCCAAGCCCGGCTCCTCCCCGGCCAAACACGCTCCTCACTCCACCCATACCCCCACCCGCCGCCCGCCCCGCCCCCCGCCACCCGCGCCCGCTACGCCCTCCCCCTACCCCGCCTTTGTGCGCGCACATTCCGCCCGTCTCTCGCCCACATCCCACCGTTCGGCGCCCTTCCCGCTCCCCTTCCCGCACGCTCCATACCTATCCGTTCGGTGCGTACCTTACCTACTAGTTCAGCCTCTCCAGCCTCTACAGTTCCTGCTCGATTCCCGTCCGTTTCCAATGCTATTCCAGCCCTATTCTCGCCAGCTTCCCGCAACCCCCCACCCCGAATCCCACTCCGTTTTCGCCCGATTCCCGTCCGGCATCCCGTCTGTTTCCCGCCCGACATCCCGCTGGATTCCCTGCCGATTCCCGCCTCTGATTCGCGCCAAATTTCGCCTCCACCCTGCCACCCACCCACAACTCGTTTTCCTGTCCGTGCGGTATCTCACCATCCGATCCGGCAGTGCTCTGTTCCCGGCCGCCTGACGCACAGTTCCAGCGCAATGACCTCTCCAGTTCCCTCCGCGCCATAACCTCGCCCATGTTCCGCTAGCTGGCGCCTTCTCAAACCCGTCGTCGTCTCCACTCGTGCCCCTACCCGTGTTCCCACCCCCACACTTCCAATCACGCCCGCACTCGCGCCCGCACGCATTAGAGGTGAGAGGTCAGTTGCGCAGCGGCGGGGCGGTCCATCACGCGCGTGTGATTGACCCGTTAATCAGGTGGGCCCCGGAGACCGCCCCCGCCCGCGATACCCAGCTGCGGGCTACTGCGCACGGGCGGCCGCAGCCACGCCCCCCGCGGGAACCGAACCCACGCCGCGCCTCTCCCGAGGACCCGATTGCGCCACGCACGGATTCGGCGTTGGACGCGCGAGCAAGATAACGCGCTTGGGTCAGTTACACGAGCACTGAGGTATATTTCCAAATGCGCAGTATGGAAGAATTCATCTCTCAAAATATCTGAGGACAGTTTTCATAGGTATGTTTATTTTTACATAGCTAAAAAACTGTTTTTCTTAAACATATTTGTGTATTGTAAACAAGTGTTGTTAATGTGTAATCTAAAATTATTAAATTGCAACATAAATGTATTAAATAGTATAAAATAATTAATTAATTTTTCATCTTATTTCAATATTTCTCAGTTCATTGAAGTCTACGAAAGACTGTAAATTCAAAGTAAACATACACAAAGAGATTTGAGATGTTTACTAAGTTGAAAAATCACATAATCAATGTTTTATTAATGGTAAAAAGCGCGTAAATGTTAATAAAAGAACATAAAGTTACCCCTTCCAAAACACGTTTCTTAGGTAATATCGAAAAATACCCAGCAGTCAAGATCTTTTTTTTTTCATTTCACTTTAACGTTCGCATTCAAAATACACTGCCGTAACAAATAATACTAGCTTCACCTACATATACCTTAATGTATTTGCCTACTCACATTTTCTCCCACATTAACCCTCAGCCTGTGATCGCATCACCAATTCACCACCCTTTAATACGTTTCCTTTAATGGCTCCAACTGTCAAATCCTTCCCGTCGAAAAAAGTTCACAAGTACCCGCAAACCGCCAACTCGAGACATCCCACACCCTCCGTGAGGAATAACTAATGCGCGTTTGGGCCGTCACCAAACACACGACGACCTCCCCCTTTTTCTTACTTTTCCGTTTTTCGTGTTTGTTTTTTTTTTCTTTTCGTGCGTCTCGCGGCGGTGGACCTCTAACCCAGAGACTCCGCAGATTTATTTGGCGCCGCAGAGTGGTTTTTTAACCGAATTACTCCCGGCTCGAGCTCGTTTATCACGCACACGGGGCGTCGCCACGCCCTGGTTCGAACCTCGCCTAGCAAAAAGCCGACGACGCGTCGGGTAAGGGGGGAAGGGGAGAGTGAGGTAGCGGGGGAGGTTGCGCACGCGATTATTTCATTAGCGAAAAAAACAAGTCGCGAGGTGCAGAAGACCGTGAACCCTACTGGCTTTGTTGTTTCTGCTTCGGAGCTGAGGGGGAGCAGCTGTGAAATGCGAACTCTGCGTGAAATGAACGGTTGTTGTTTTTTTTTTGTAGATTTTTTTTCCGCGCGCGACCCGTTGTTTGGGTACAGCTGTCAAGTTGCGTGTCAAGATTGAGATTGGTGGATTTTACGTTCCAGTTCGGGTGTTTTTTTTTCTCTCGTGAAGTTTTCTCCCCAAAGGTTTTTATTAGTTTTCCTATGCGTTTTCTTATTTTCTTCTATTTTGCGTAACTTTGTGTTGCCATTTCTTCTGCCCTTCTGCCCCTCTTTTGCCCCTCGTACGTGATATATTCTCTCTCGCGCACCGATATAAACACACATACACGCACACACAATCTTGCTTTTTCTCGTGTTCTTGGCTTTATTTTAAAAAAAATGTGTGAAAGAGTCGTGTATAAGATTGATTATTATGTTCGTAGAGTTATATTATTGAATAATTTATTGTAAACCTATGTAATATATGATAGCATTGTTACTCAGTGATGTATTTACTCTAAATATTTTCACTAATTTTATGTATTTGAGTAAAATTCAGACAGTGATGACATAAACGATTGTGGGGTTTCGAACTATCGTTATTAGGCGTGCTCTAGAATGTTATTATATTTGTCTAATTAACTATTGCATACCAGTGTCATTCCTATTTTAGGATAAATGACGCGAGCTGTCAAATGGAAACCCCAAAATAAATTGCAATATAATGAAAGAAAAATATATATTTTATATAATTTTGTATATAAGCTGTATATATGGGTATGCGTACTATATACTTGTATTTATACTACAGACAATTTCTGCATGTTTATGTGTAAATATTTTCAAAAGAAAATGACGTGACCATATGTGTCCCAGCGGAAAGGATCGCAAGCACAGGAAAATTTCAAAATTATATACTTTGTTTCTATCAATATAAATACGTTTATAGAAACAAAATATATTTTATTTTGAACTTTTTCTGTGCTTGTGCTCCTTACTGCTGGGACGCAGAGGGTCATATCTTTTTCTTTTGAAAACTCTAGTTCAACATCCATGTGTTGCTCCGAATATACTACAACAGTTCTGTACATTAAAAGACACGAAAACTAGATTGTAACGTGATTATGGGAATATCTGACTGTAAGAGTGAACGCTGCGGTTGCGAAAACCATGAAGTGATTATGCACTATGCATATTTTTGTTGTTGTTATTGTAAATATCCAATAAGCGTTGAAATATGAAAGGATCAGTTGACATTAAGAAAAGTTGTAATAATAAAAGTCTTAAAAGATGAAATGGCATATAAGGTGTCATTGTCACTTCATTTGTAAAGTCAAATAGGTTTGAGTTTTTCCCCTGTTTCTTGGCAAGAATTCGAGAGGAATGTCCGATTTATTCTCATGTTATATTCCAAAAATGGCCAATTTTCCTTTCACTCCACCGGTAGCAATATTCGCCACCAACCTCATATGAGACGCTACCACGGAGTTATCGCTAAAGGACCACGCTTACACCTCCACCATACGGATCACTGACGCTGGCGTCGAGTCAAAAAAGGCAATTCAGAGAAACAGTATGTCAACGCCATTTTTCATCGCACGCTCAGAATACGCACGTTACCAGAAAAGATAACATGGTACCCGCCTCATTGGTAGCTCGCCGTGTTCTCGGAAAATAAAAAGACAATATGCCTTCGGGTCAAATTGACCCGATGCCGGTAGTTAAGAATTATTAATTAGGTCGCTGGTGATGTAGCTACCTTCTATTATTTAAAAATTATCAAGAAAAGATGTTGTCTGGTATCAACAATGTATTTGGCTGAACTTGGTTTTCGGCCCGGATGCTACAAGCTCTGTGGATGATCGTTTCGCGATCCAAACAATCATCAGCCAAATAAATTGTTGATACCGAACATCTTTTATTTATCATTTTTTTAGTTAAGAGTTAATTTGTATGGAGAGGAACGTGAACTTTTAAAGTGGTGTTCACGCTTTATCTGTTTTTGTAGTAGAATATTTAAACTCATTTTTGTCTACGTCAAGGGTAATTCCCCTCTGTGTCAAGTGATGAATCCTGAAAACTAAAGCCCTGCCCTTTTACAAACATTTTAACTCGCTCATGACAGTTTTTAATATTCACATTGAGAGCATTTGGTGCTAAAACGCGTGCTCATGATAGGAGAGATTATATTTATATTAGTTTGTCATTTGATACTTCTAATCCAACATGTCCGTTTTGGAATGAATTTTGCGCCTATCGCTGGAGATTTCAGATTTTGCTAAAAGCCAATAGCACGCTAATGTAATTATCATATGTATTGACAGATAAATTCTTCGCATTATTAGTTAAATCTCAAATCAAATCAATCAAATTAAATCCGCCTTTTAATCAATGTTTAATGAGGTTTTTTGAGAAAGTGTTATTGATTAATACAAGTATTAATTTTAACGAAATATGCGTAACGCAATTTTTAATAGAGAGAAAATGCTGTTTTAAGATTTATTTGGAACTCGATACAAAGAAATATAAAAAAAAAGATTTCATTTATAAATATTCATTGCATTTTTTTTATTTTCTCTAGGCACCAAGTTCTGGTGAATTGATAACGTTATTATTATTATTATTATTATTATTATTATTATTATTACTATTATTATTATTATTACTATTATTATTATTTTGTTGTTGTTAGTATTATTATTTTAACAACAATAACAACATGAAGAGGAATCAAGGCATGAAAATTTGGAGGCTACTGTATATTTCGACTGTCGGCATGTTGAAAGATTGTCCAGATCTTCCGTATTTTCAACATACGGGAATGGAAATTACCCGCACTTCAAATGTTATTTCGAATTTTACACCGATTTTAATATGTAACGGAAGATCTGGAGAAAGAACTTTAACTTAACTTACACGTAGGAAAATATTAATAAAGAAATACATCGTGCTCACTCATCCGTATGATTTTACAATAACAATGTATTAGCCCTGTCTATTGAGTTCAGGATTTTTTATTGACCGGTAGAAAAAATTCCGACTGATTTCTTTATGAATACCCCCCTCGCTTTTTCTCGGAATAATAATGTGCGGAACATGCACTTAATCTGAGCAAACTCCGTGAGCGCTCTTCTACGAGACTCGAGGAGACTACTCCCGTACGGTACTGTTCGTTGCGAAGTTTCTCATATCTAGTTTCAAGCCGAGGGAAACCCTCGGGATGAGCTGCATTTTCTTTCTTATTTATTACGAAAAGGGACCAAAAAAGAGCCTTGTATGTTCCTAGTGAATTTACGCCGGTGAGCTGCCTGCGAAGCCGTTGCTTCTAACTGGGAAAAGCCTCGCGTAAGAGGAAATCTGAGCGCTTCGTTCGCGTAGCCTCAAGTGCGTACAGGATGTTGCCGCGCGCACACGAAAAACGCAATTTTTTTTTGCTCCACTTCCTGGAAATCATTTTCTTACCCTCTCTCCCTCTCTTTCTTCCTCTTTTACTCCCTAGAGCGCGAGCAGAAAAAAGAGCGGTCCAATGAAATACGTTCTCTATTCGTGACGGCGGCGTTCGGATCTTTATGAGAGAGAGCAATCTTTCCAAGTTTCGGGCCACTTCCTTCTCTTCACTTTTCTTTTATGCGAGCAATTTCTTTGCAGCCACAGATTGTGCGGAGAATATGATTCTTTTTTGTGTTTTTTTTTCGACGTCTCTCGTAGGAATAATGTGAAAGGTTGGGTATTCGTGGTTATGAATTCACGTGTCCAACTAACTTGGGAAACTGGTCACATGAAATTTTTTGTAAGCGACCCTTTGTCATTGCAGATTTTGTCAGAACCATCTTAGAAAATTTTTGAAGAATTTTACTATTTTTAAGAAAATATTCACAAATTTTTTGAATTTATTCAAAATATCTAGACAAAAATAATGTATCTAGATGATTTAGCATACTTTGGTACGTTAATAAATTGAGCAAAAGTGTTACGGTAAGGACAAGTTTTTTCTCTTGTTTCAAATAATACAATATCTTTGCTTACTTTTGTTTACATTTACTTGTGTTCCTACCAGTCGCATTTCGATGTTACGACAGAGATACCCGATACAGCAAGGGCAATGTCAAAGCACTCATTTTAAGAATTATCACTATTATGTTGGTTGTGGTTCTCATCTTTCACGTGTCTTTCGATACTGATAGATATATTAACAATTATTTTGCGTTTATATTGAACAATTTTCCTTATTGCGTTTATACTGAAGATCCTCATGCCTTTGGCCAGTGTGGACCTCGGCAGAAGAAGATGTATAAATTATTTATTATAATAAAAAATGAGTGGCTTTATAAATGAAGCTCACCCATTAAGACATAAACAATTTCTTTTGTTAAATAAGTAAAGAAATAAAGATCATGGAGGGACAAACCTTACAAAATGATTTTTTTTCGCTTACAATAACTCTTAATAATAAAAATAAAAGTTTGTAGACAGGTATCCTGAAAATGTGTATTTTGATATTTGTGATTGATACTGATCCCCAAATTGGATAGTCATAAGAAATTGTAGGCGGAATACGTATTTAATAAACGTGTAACTTAATCAGAGTACTAAGTGAAGAGTTCTTAGTGCGTTTCTCTAGCACAGAATCACTTCATGTGACGAGTAGGGGTGTGAGCAGTGAATTCACTGTTGCGCACGAGCAGCAGGCGAAGCGTGTTGCTACGCCGTCTGCACCTCGCAGATAAGCGGCTTGCTGGTGTAGGGTGCCCGTCTTGCGGCCCTCCTCCCCTCCCCTCCCCTCCCCTCCTCCCCCCTCCCCTCCCTACTCTCCCCTCCCCAACAGCAGATCCAGGGGGCTTTCTCCAAAGCCCCCTTGCTTGGCCACGCCGCCACTCCCTTGCCTTGCTATGCAGCGGTTCCGGGATCTCCCAGGGGGCCGGGGATTTGGCCCCGACGCCGCTGGGACACGGGGTTGCGGCTAGCGTCAACACTGTTCTACTGCGATTTTCTCACAAATCTCGGAATTTCTGACGGCGAATTAAATTTGGAGGTTCTGATATGGTTTTAGGCTTGACAACTGGATTGTTTGTCCAACATGGCGTTTCTTAGACATTGGACGTCAAGACAAATAATTGTTACGTCTGTTATCCACCTTGTAGTAATGAATAAGCCAAAAAAGGTGTTAATTGAAGGTTATTGAAAGAAAGGGAGCTTTATGAGGTGAATTTAGTCCTGAGATGATGTTAGACGTGACAACTGGTTTATATGTTGGACATATCGTTGAATAAGCCTTCTAAACAAATATTCATTACCTCTACTATCAAGCACGTAGAAATGAATGAGCGAACGCAAACTTCCTGACAGGAGGTTTTGTGACGAATTTTCCTGTAATAATCTTCATGTAGTAAGTTAGCATAGAACAGGATGAAAGTTCAAAATTGTTCCCAGACGAAAATCAGTAATAGAGGAGCAATTAATGAAGCATTCTATACTTAAATACTGTTGTTCATTTTGTCTTTTAATCTCGTTGGTAAATGTATTATATTTTACTACGCTATTAAATTAAACATTGGTAGTGTTGTTTTTCGAATTTTCGTGAATAAATTTAATTCGCAATCCTGTTCATACCTGAATATTGACACAATTGTTTCCCAAAACGAGGTTAATAAAGAGCGTGAGACAATGCCAAAGACTTCTATGTACTTCATTTTGCTGGTATTTGGTCATGTTTCTTATGGAAATTCCTGAAAATGCATTAATTTTAACATGAACCAGGTAATCAAATTATTTTGCTTCAAAATTCCTAGAATCCATATCATATGCATAAAGAATTGCTTATTAACTTTTATCACAATATTTCATATGGATCCTTATTTTTTAAACAATAAAAGTAAATATTCACTTATCACAGTTCTTCTCAGTTTTTGTAACATATTTACTAGAAAGAACGTTACTTCAGGTAACACTGCATCATTTCATCTCACCTACAGTATTTTAATTGATCCTACAACACATGATTATGTTCTTAATAATATTGCACAAGCACACTCAGGAGTGTATATTTCGTTATTATTAAATATATTTTTTTGGCTGGTTATTTTTTAACATGTTTGATAATATTCTTAAAACTGAAAATTACATATGTGCAGTATACACATTTCAATAAAAGTTCAACCACCGAGGTGATTTGTCCGTCTAAATACACACACACACACACATCTCGCTGTGGCATCCAAAAGCATTTTCAAACTAGATTAACTTCAAACTCCCCAAAGCAAAAACTGCTCTCTAGGCCTCAACAATCACAAACGTCACCATTTATTTAGTGAAACCGAAACAACATCGCTTCATTTCTTTTCACAACATCTCTACTCTACACCGGCGCGTGCACTGCGAATCGGCAGCGCACCTCGCGTCGCAAAACGCAATTCCGATGCGGCCACGCGGCGCGGAACGCCGGGCGGGGCCAGTAATCCCGCAACAGCGCGGCCGTGTTTCCCGGCCAGCTTTAAATCGCCAGCGGAACGGCGAGTCGCGCGTTCGGAAAAAGGACATTAGAGCGCGTTGTTGTGCGCCGCACGCGTCGCGCTTCGCTGCAAAAGTTTCCGCGCTTTATTCGCGCGCGCCGCGCCCCGTGGCCCGCTGGGCCGGCCGCCGAGCGCCGCCCACTGTGGGCGACAAGCGTTCGGATGCCGGGCGCAATAACGTCTCTTACGCACGGTAAAAATTACCGAGTCTGTCTCTAATAGCAATCTCCGGACTGAACCCACCGGGGCTTTTGAGTAAGTGCACGCGGCTTTCTGAGTGTGTGTGTGTGTGTGTGTGTGTGTGTATATGTGTGTGTGTGTGGACATTTAGCATTTTCATACTGAATTCATTTTTACACCCAGGGTTGTTAGCCCTGGGGGAAGTGACCGGAAATGATAATGATGATGAAGAATGAAATGGATAATCACAAACATACAGAGATGCACACAAACCCAAACGAGGCGGGATTCGAACTCGCAATCCTTTGGCAAAGGCCGTCACGGCACTACTGCGTTTTAGCGATCTTGTCTACCGGGATCGGAATTTTTATTATTATTATTATTATTATTATTATTATTATTATTATTATTATTATTATTATTATTACTATAATTAAGGGGGAAAAGAAAGTCTCGACGTGGGCATTAAGGCTCGTCTTAGACCATATAGAAATCTCGACCAGAACACTTAGCCGGTTTACTGCCGGCCTGTACGACTTGTACAATTTTGAAAGAATGAACGAGTTTAAGAACGTTCTAGCAGAATATTAAAGATAGAACATTAATGTCTCACTGTTTTTATATAAATCATTTGTCATGTCTGCATGACGATGTCTATTGTAAAATTTGTGTAATTTCATCCTAAATATACAGTTACCGAGCCATTGGATAAAGGTGTGATTTCCAGCTTTTAATACTTCTAGTTCTTCCATTTACGTACTTTTAGTACTAGATAGTATGCGATGGAATCAGTTTTCGAGTGTTACTTCGCTGTGCAAAGTACTGGAAGCAGTACTTTGGACTTCTTCAGAATAATACCCTTCTTCAGAGACCTTTTCAGACAGTATTTTCAAAATAGAATAGAACTTTAGACAAAGAAAATAAGAATAAAGTTCATTATTTGTGTTCAAGATCAAATTCTGATTTCAGCACATATTATATAAGACATTTTGAGTATCATATCACGTGTGTGAAGAGGTTGACAAAGCGTTTTATCTACAGCAGGAAGTACCAGAACAGGACAAACTTAGTTATGACCATGGCATCAGAGTAAATGCCAGAAGGTACCAAATTTATACTTTCCGCGACGCTCTAATTGCATTGAATAATTTGCAAAAAGATTGCCCTGATATTCTAAATAAACTGCCAGATGCAGGGAAGATCATTTGTAATGCTGCTCCAAAATCTTTCCAGCAGACGAGACTTGATGACTTCGTTAAACATGCATACATTAAATCATTTATATGTATATTTGTTCACCAATATTCGAAAATATTTACGAGACATTACTCACATCTGCATCAGAAACCCTAAATCATATGAATTCATCTCTCTTACACATATTCACGAAACGTATATTCATAAAATAATGTGTGCAGTTATTTGTATTATTACACTTTGGGCTTCGTTTCTTTATGTCATTTTCTTTGTCTTTCCTGAAATTTCTTAATTGGTTCGAAAAGTAGATTTTAGATGCAATAAATAATATTGCAGCACACTGTTTCTGCAATACTGTATCTTGCCTTGTGATACAACTATTCCATTTCTGAACAATTCTGTTTTTGAATATACAGTTTTTATTGCAAGCCTGAATAAGCCTTGGGGTCATGAGGAAACCTGTAGAAGAAAATATTGGATTCTAGCGATTCCGACTTAAATGGCTTTTACTGTACTAAATTAATATTTTCACTTATCATGTAGATATTTAATTACACACAAAAATTAGATTTATACAAATGAAACAGCTTCAATGGTATGGTCATGTCGAAAGAATGGAAGAAACACGACTTCCATTGAACTATTAAAGTGGATGCCTATTGGTAAAAGAAAAAGAGATGGACAGAAAATAAAGTGGATAAAAGGTACATTGAAGACAATGCAGGAGAAAATTTTAAACACATGATAATGTAAAAATAAAATAATGTGGAAGAAATTAATTAAAATAAATACCAAAGAAAAATATAATGTACGTCAAATGGTTATAGCAAAATGTGCTGTAATACATTGTAAACCTATTGAATAATTAATAAAAATGTAGATATTTCACAAACGTTTGTTTATATATGACGGAAATGATAATTTTTTGTGACAATATTATAACTATTTTGCATAACTATTTTGAGATATGAAATTAAAGTCAGTAGTTTTTCTTCACTAAAATCTTGAATTTGTTATGCAAGTAATAATTACGTTAACATTTTACGAATGGTACCAAAATATATTGACAATGAAGTGTTTTGATTACGTGAATCCTATTCTTGTTTCAGTGTTCCAATAGTGCCTTCAAATTCAGGTACACCCCTTCTTTTTATCGCATTTGGCTTCCTAGGGTCAACTGCCAAATTGTTGGCAATTGGAACAACCTCTTACTCGTGAATGTCAACTAATTTTTGTGTACAGAGTGCTAGTGGGCACGTTTATTTCTGTTACTGAAATTTGAGTGTTAAAATGGCTCCCAACAGTGCACTCGAACGCATAGATTCAGAGAGATTCTATTTCCGTTTATCGCACGCCTCGCTGGGTTCAACTACCAAATTTGCGGCCACATTATCGTCTAACTCGGAAATGACGATGACGTTTTTACATACCGTGAACCGTACAAAACGTTATTGAATTATCGAATAATAAAGTTCATTGGCTGTTAATTATATTATTGAAATAGCACTACTGAAATTACAATGTTCACGTAGTGTGGTTAAACGCGTCACAATAGAAATTTGGCGTCAGTGCATTATTATGTCTGCACTGATTGGTCGCAACAGCTTCTAACTCAGAAATGTGAACTAACCACTGAATCCGCGGAATGCCAAACCGTTTATTTTTGTTACTAAAGCACACGTTCGAAGAGTTTTTTAATATGTGCGTTGCATAATGTACTCATGGATTGTGTTTATAGATGCTTTTCGGGGTTGGGTCGTAAAGGTTACCTGTGTGTCCTGAAGTTTCACTGACCGGGCATGCTGCCAACAACCGCAAAAGTGTGTCAATTTAATGGCAGGTATATTGGATTATAAAGCAGAGTAATCCGGCGGTAGGAAACGATGTGCTGACCACATAATGCACAGCATAAAACACCATTTGGTCTTAACCTCCCTAGAGGCTGATATGAATATAAAATCTGTTTAAAAAAGGTCATGAATTGGAGATAGCAACCCGCACGATAGGATAAGTAAAAAATATTTTTGACACATTGAACACAAGGAAAATCAGTGCCCTATTTCTTACGAGCCATTTTTCTTTGAGAGAGTAGCATAAACAAAGAGTTTTGAGAAGTGAATTGCTGTTGAAATATTTTGCAGAAACGGGACAATACGTACGGTATAGGTATACTGGAAGATACGTGGACTGGTATTCATACGAGAATAAACTTCGTATATACTTACTCGCCTTACTTCGTAAGAAGAGAGAGTATTGTAATAATCTTCGGAATAATACGATTTTTAAACAGAAAAACACTTTTTGACGGGCCCGGTAACGAAAACGGGCATAATTTTTCTTTAATCATCTATTCCTTTTTAATATACTTTGCCTTGCAGAGCTGATTACAAACTGTAGCATTTTTCAACGTTTTAGGGAGCAAACGTCCTTAAAGCATATTGCACTGTACATTAGCTTATGTTATATTTTAAAAATATAAATAAGTTTGATAAGTCGTTTTTTTATTTTATTAAGATATTGGATATTAAATTATTTGAGAATTTAATGTAATGTAGCGTAATACCGTTGCATTTAAATTTGAGAGAGAAAAATTAAACTCACAGAGGTCAGTTTATCTTTGGAATAGAATAAGTTGCTTAGAATCTAACCACTTTCAAAGATTTATTTATTACGTCGTGGAGATATCTTGCTTCCTTAATCACTCTCCATCCACTCGAGATCATGTCATTGGCAGTATCTCTTCAGACAAAGTGTCTCTCGGCCGAATCGAACTATTCGGTGTGAGCCATTCATGCAGTTCTCGGTTTGTGAAGATGGCCTTCCCATAGATTTACGGCACAGGTCAAAAAGTAATGTGCGAATTTCGGCCGGGCGTCAAAACTGTTGCTGATGGCGCTAGAGGCGTCCGCATGTAGATTTGATATATGGCAATTGTATATTTTCATTTCCATTGAAGATCACTATGAACTGTTTCATTTGAACGCCTAATGGTCTATCTGGTACGAGTATCTTTAGCAGTTTTAGAGACCACTTTGGTCTGGAAATGTCTATTCTTATACCTTAAAAAGAATTTTGCATATATTTCCAAATTATTAAACGGATATTGAAATTTACGGCAAGATGATAGCTTTTGGATGACCGTATGGAGTGATTTTAGCTCAGAGCTAGCAGTGCCGGAGGGCAGTGCGGGAGGTCCCATGATTCGAGACCGGATTGTAGCATGATTTTATATATTGATCTGAGAAACCACGTATAGTTTCACCTAACAATATCAGACAAATTCCTAACAAATGGATCATGGACCGCCCACGATCTTCCCTTTGTCTTCTTTATCCTATCCTCACCTCTTTCTTACGCACACTTCTGCATGCACTAGACTACCACACATTTCAAGAGAGCGGTCGGGAACCCAAAGCTTCTTTTCGGTTTGGGTACCTCTCTGGGGATATACCGGCAGGGGGAATCACCCGAAAACAGCAGTGTAGGTCGACGCCGAATCTCACCATCCAGCGGGGAAGGCCAACTATGGCATAAAAACATTCACTGCGATTACGACCGGGAGAGGTGGCTCAGGGCATCAACTGCTGTCACTGCGGTCCCTCTGACCAGGAGGTCGAAGCTTCTTAGCTAGGTCGAATTTAGTCGTTGTCTGGAGGAGAATTCTAGCGGCTGGCTGCTCTGATCGGTAGTTTTCCGTGGTTTCTGCGATCAACACCAGGCGAGTACGGGAACAACATCCTAAAAAGCGGACCACGGACCGCGCGTGATCTCACTTCTTCTTCTTTGTTCTATCCTCTCCTCTTACACACGAGCACTCACACTTTCACTAACATGCAGTACACTACCACACATGTCGGGAGTTAAGTGCTTGTCCGGGCTGGGGCGGTGCCCCGTTGGTGGGAGATACCTAGTTGAAAAAACAGCAAGCCGATAGTAGGTCGGCGCCGGATCTCGCCATACAGCAAGGGAAAGATCACCGCTCCCCCTGAGCAAAAGCATGCACTACTTTTACGGGACTATTGACCCTGATAGTTGACTTGCCCGGAATCACTAAACAATCGATCAATCAAACTACGCTTACGCGACTAATGACCATATCATTTGACGTGCACGGAAGAAATCAGTCATTTTAATATGGAAAAGATACCCACTTCTCCGCAGCTAAGGCTGCCTTTCAGAAATATTCCAATGCCGATCGGGTTGCCATCAGAATTATCTTCCTGTAGAGGATCTCGACTCATTGTCAAAACGACGGAACACGTCCGTAAAGCATTCCCACTTATCACAAAATTGAAAAAGACAGAAAAATGTTTAATTTGGGTATAAATTAGTTCTTTATTAGAACAAAATTCTGATGTACCCAATTTTTTAGTTTCATGCGTTTTTGTTGTGTGAGTATGGCAACTTTACGTTAAGTTAGCGTAGCCACTCTTTAGTGTTGATTATTTTGATGTTGCGCATCGTTTCAAAAGTTTTAAATTTGGGTCTAAATTAGTTCGCTCCAGGCGATGCAGCTAAATTAGGGGAACGCTTCAGGTGATTGTTTTGTCGATATCCGTAAAGTTAGCATAGTTATTATCACAAAATTGAAATTAATTATTTAATTATAACAAAATTCTGGGATACTCGTTTTTTCAATTTTGCGATAAGTTGGTACGCTAACTTTACGGACATCGACAGAACCATCACCCGGAGCGTTCCCCTGCTGGCTCCGCGCCTGTTTTACCCCGCGCGATCTGGCGGGCGGGCCCACCGCGGGCGGCGGGCGCGGCGCGGCGCGAGACGCGCGCGTCGGATAACAGATGGCAGCGCGGGCGCGCGCGAGTCGAGTCGCGTCGAGTCGGCCGCGTGCGCCGCGAGCCCTATCGACCCCCCACGCGAGCGGCCGCGCGCGCGCCGCGGCCGCCAGGCGTGCCTCCGCGTGCCCTTCGCCCTACGCGACGGCCCTTCCCTCCCTCGCCTTGCCTCCGAAGACCCACGTGGGGAATATCTGAGATGCTTACGGTGGAAATATAGCGATGCCTATGACGTGGGGAGAAGGATTGGTCGGTGTTTAACAATAATAACACTAATAATAATAATAATAATAATAATAATAATAATAATAATAATAATAAAAACTTATTGGCAGATCGTTAGACGACTGAGGTATGGAGCAGAGTATTATCATCGCTCTTCAAAAATCAGTCGGTTCTTGCTTATTGGGCATCAGATTCATGGGAAGGCATGTGGGATTCTAAAACCTTTAAATTTAGCTTTTTTTGTAATTTAAGTTGGATAATTTATATTGTATTATATTAATTGAAGAATGTTGGAAAGGTAAAACAAATCAGTTTCTGTGCTTTGATGTTGTATCTGTGTGGTAAATATTTAAAAACAATTATTTGTTTCAAAATGGAATAATATAATAATAATAATAATAATAATAATAACACCGAAAGATTGGCATAATAAATAACGTCATATCACAGTAGTCACGCGCTAATTTGAAATCCGTGCAAAAAAATGAGGCTTTGCAGATTCGTAATTAATGTTGGATTCACATTACTTACAAGGTGTGCGAAAACCTCGAACATTCTTTGGGGTTTAAAGATCCAGATAGAGTAATCAAATGGATGTCTGATCTCAGCGTTCTTTAGTAGAAAGTACCGATTCTGGGCGTGCCCAACCCAGATAATTTCAGAGTACACCATAAAGCGATTGGGAACTGTGAAAATATCGTGTTTTTCAGAGATAGGCGGAAGGACCCGCGTTCATAAGTTGAAGTTGAACTTTAAACAAGATAGATTTACCGTAAACTTTCTAGCTTGAAAATACCAATATTTATGTCGTTGCTTTCTGACGGTATAGTATTATTGGTATCAATGTACATATCTGAGGTGTTGTTTTATGGAAAATGTACGGTATATTCTATGCCGTAGAGTTATTGGAGACAATTCCTGTGTATTATAACATACTAGTCGGCTCATTACTCTCCTATAAACATGTGTACATAATTTTCTCGCGGCAGTTACTCCTTCTGCTTGATCCACAACATTTCACTTTGCGTGCTACGACATCCCTTCCCTTCATCAATATTTTCTGATTATTGTCAGTGCTTCTGCTACCTTGCTTGTGCTAATGACCTGCCCCACTGATTGACCGAAATTCATTAAACAACGTTCGCCCATTTGTTTGTCAGCTTGATGATTGACATGACTGATAATACCCGTAAAATACTCTTGTCGTACTTATATTGTCACGGACCCATATTCCTGTATTCATTCCAATATTTTGTAAACAACCGCAGGACTTCAATGCGATCCCAGTTAATGTTACCCAGGCGTGTTATTGCAAGAACATGCGATTCAGTACATATCTCTGACAGAACATGCAAGCAAATTATTCCGGACAGAGTTACGGTGAACAACTTTTCAATTAAATGACCCAATGGCATTTGGTATTATACGCATATAGCATCTAATCGTATGAGAGAAAGCAATGTTAGGCTGGAAAATCACTCATACATTCGTGCCTTTTATTTTGAATTATACGTTTGACTCTCAGGAGATCAATATTAGCTATTAATGTTTATATATTTCACTGCGCATTTCACATACTTCTTACAACTGAGGATGATAATAAAAGTAGTTGTAATAATATTTATAATTACATTCGTGAATAATTACAGGTATAACAAATAAATATATGGGTCGATGCGAATATTACGCGCTTTGTAAATCATCATTGTTCAGAAATGAAAATAGCTTCATGCACAATACCAATTTCAAATGTTTCTGACAACTCGTTCTAGGAGGATGGAATGCTTCCAAAAAGTAAAAGAATGCCTAAAAATATTTCACCAGGAGGGGTGGCTCAGGACGTAAGCTGATATCGCCGCAGTCCTAGGTCCCATTCCTGACAATGACTGGATTTTCGATCCTAGCTTGTCAGCTAGGTGGAATTCAGTCGCTATCTGAGGGAGAATTCTAGCAGCCGGCTGCTCTGATCGGACGTTTTTCGTCGTTTCTCCATAACACCAGGCGAATGCCGGAGCAGTATCCTACCAAACGGGCCACGGACCGCAAGCTATATTTTCTTCCTGTTCCTCGTTCTATGCTCAGCCTTTACTTACATACAATTACAAGAACATGCACTATACTACCACACATGCCGGAGACTGGTCGGCGGTTTGTCTAGGTTAAGGGCGGTGCCACGTTGGTGGGAGATACCTGGCTGAGGAAAACCCTCTAGCCGACGGTAGGTCGGCGCCATCCAGCGGGCGATGATCACCACCACCTTACGAGGAAAAACACAATAGTTACGGGTCTAATGAACTTAGGCGTTGATGCATCTGGAATCACTAGGGATTTCATCCCAAAGGATTTCAATGAGTAGAATATAACCTGAATAACCTGAGTTGTGTCCCAACGACACAAAAACCCAGTTTTAAGGACCTAAAACGCATCGTTTGCGAGTTATTTGTATTTACCCCTTATATGTCCCGTAAAGCGGTACTGACCTCGGTGCCGTTAGATCCTGGTTTTCTTTGTATTTCACCCAACTACGAGACCCGATTTCGCGGTCTTAAGTAGAACCATCACAGCATTTGTCTGGATGGTTGGGGGAAACCACGAGGATGGGTGGCACGGGAATTGAACCTGGGTCTCCCGAGTACGAAGTCAGCGCGCTACGCCCTGAAGCTCGGTTTCCGAGTTATGCTCGGTAGTAAAGTGTGTGTGTGGGGAGGGGTGAATGTGCGCATGCTTGCTCTCTCCGCCTCGCATAAGATAAGCTGCGATTTAGATTTATTTAGTAAAAAGAAAGTAAAAACTGTATGTGACGTATGGGGGAGAAGATAATCTGGGCATGATTTCTTGAGTTCCAGAATCCTTTCTCATCATTTTAACAATGTTTGTTTACTTACTTGTTAACTTACTTCTATTTGTTTCTTCTTAAATGTGATTGATGCAGAACTGGAAGTAATTTCCTCCCCGGCATTCGTGTCACGGATGCATGGAAGTGTTTAAAGTTGACGCGCGAGCTGCTAAACAGCGCACGGTATTACGTCTCGCCAGGGTGGGAGAAGCAGCTTGGAACACGAGCCCGGGGCGATTCTCTGCACCTAAGCTAGACAGTCTGGTTTTGCGGGTGAGCTCCGTAGTGTTTATAGTTGGTATTGTAATTCTGCATATACCGACAGTTCCTGCTTTTGGTTATTCTATCTGAACTTTGGTGACTTCGGCTATGAACTGGTAATTCTCCTATAGGCAACGACGGTGCTTTGATTGTAATCAATTATTGGGACACGTTGGGGTTATATTTTTTGAAGCATTGTTTTCAGTAGGAGTATGAAACTGGTGTTGTAACAAGAGCACAATAAACATTTGTTAACGATTTATGATGTATTTTTTGAACATAACAATTAGGACATATTGTAGTATTGGGTCGAAAGGTTTCCGCTAAATAGTAGAACACCTTCATTCCTTATCCTTTCCATTATAAAGAGAGTTGACTTGAACATTCATACTCAATTGAATACTACAATTATGACTATGCTTCAATGTGATAACGTCTTTATACAATCCAGTAATATTATTTACCATTTGAGATTTCTCGTGGACTTGAGAAGATTGAAGTCTCACATCTCTTAAGTACAAACAATCAAAATCTCCATATCCGACACTTTTTTTCCAACATTGCCCATATTGACGTCCTGGAAGATTGGCTTTTCCCATCGCGGAAGTCTTCAGCGGATGCGCTAGTTCGGGAAAGTTACGAGGTCGCGTCTGAGCCGCAAACACCGGCATGAATCTGAGCTGATATGATTCGTAAAAAGGGTGCTTAACGCAGCGAATACGAGGGAGACCCCGGAAATGGGAAATCGAGTGGCGCCACCTGGGGATGGGTGAGTGGATTTTACAGAGAACACAAAGAATGGTGATGGAAGGACGAGGTAACAGCGAAGGAGCAGAGCAAAAAATCTTAATGGAAAACGGAACAACTGAGACTGATACATCTCTGTCGAGACGAACTGTAACATATGAAAGAAGACCCGACATCATGTGAGGCGACACGTTTGGAACATAAAAAGCCGATTTTTCCTATATAGGATGGTTTTTCCAAACATTAAATAGGATCAGAAAGTCGGTGATAAACTTCTGAAGTTCAAGTGAAAGGCGAGATATGTTTATTCGTATAATTGTATCATTATCGAAATTATTAAAATATAGGTTATTCTCAGAATCATCCGAATCGAGGCAGGAGACGTAAATGACATAAAAAAATTGTGACGTTGGGCGCAATAAAATGAAGAAATGGTAGAATGTTGGCAGAAACAATAGAAGTAAACTCATTTCGTGCAAAAGTTACAAATTTAATAGTTCAATTTTGACTCTGCAACGAACCAGGGAGTGACAACGTGAGTTTACAGTCGTGCGATTTACAACGTGAGCTAGTCATGTTCTACGTGCTGTGCCAGCGAAGCAGGTGCAGTGACGATTTATGACGAGTTGCGCACGACAACTTTTTTTATTGCAGTCACTGCCTTAACGTTCTCACACCCATGCCCGGACACCCATCACTCAAACTCGCGAACCAATATTCTGAGTCCCCCCCCTCCCCAGTGTTGACAATTTTCGCAGCTAAAGCATGCTAATAAATAGACCACGTGTAGAATTCGCGTATTTATTTAAGTAGAAGACCTAAGTAGTATAAACTCGGTGGTTTCCGCAGAAATATTGTGTCCATTCCATTATAGTAAACTCCATTATTGTATTGTAGAACTGGAGAAAACGACAGTGGAAGATTATTTCTTTTCCTCCCGTTATACTATGCACCTTTAGTAGTAGTTAAGCGAGAGAAGTGAATCAAGTAAAGACTTGTCTGTCTGTTGGTGTAAACTGTCTTGAAAAGTATACGATGGGTGGACGGTAGGAGTTTTTATCTAATTGTGTGTCCGAGAAACACTATTCAAAGCACATACGCCAACATTTCGGCATTATTACTCTAATCTTCTTCAGAACGTTTCTATAGGAGTTCTTATGTTAATTGCGGCACGCGGAGTTTTACCGTTGTCTTAGAAATGCGTGAGCCTAACGAGTGAAAATTGCTGTGTTGAATTGGCGATTTTTATGCGACGTCAAATAACGTAAGGCGCAGTTTTTGCATCTACAAGCATCGAACAGCGTATACGTCATGTGCTCCATTTATCAATTTGCCTTAGCTGTCACCGTGATCTAATCCTTTGCCCCTACATCTCACAGTCCAAGTCCATCTACCACGGTTCAACCCCTTCATTGCACAATATTCGCGTAATTTCAAAGGCCTGCGTGTGCCAGAAAAATACTTTTCATTGATTGAGTAAGAAATTGTTTATAAAGAGTCGCTGATTGAATTAATGTACAATATTTTGTTTCGAAAGGAATCAATTCATGTCAGTATTTTGAATTGAAAAGCGTTCAGCTAATTCAATACAGTATTTTAGGTAATCTGGCAAAAAAACAAATAATTATGATTGAAAAATATTGTAGCACTGATTTACATCTAGCTTTAACGTGAATTGCATAAATGTGTACGTAAAATTAATTCCACATTGAATTATCTCATTGCCTATTCTTGAAAAGTACGATCTGCGGTCACAAAACAAATACTCCTTAATGCACTTATTAATTTTATTTAAAATAAGGCTTTCAAAATACATTCTGGAACATTTTGAACGCAGTCTGCCTTTAATATTACGGAAATAATCGGCTGAGGTACCTTGAAAGTAGCATTACCGTTGCTTCTGCGGTGTCTCGAACCAACAAGTATTAGGGTACGAGTCCTGGTGGTTGCGGATTTTCGTCAGAAGCTTAATAGCCAGAAGAAATCCAGCCGCTGCAAAGAAACTAAAGCTACAAATAAATAAATAAATAAATAATCCCAAGAAAATATCAATACTAGGTAAGAAATTTAGTATTGTCATTCTTTTTGACACTCCTTTATTTACTGGCTGTTCTACCTAATAATGAAATAAATGGAAGAAAATTCTAGGACATTTGAATGAAAAAATTGTCAATTCTTGTCCCTTTAAAAATCGCATTCTACTAGCAAAGCAATGAAATGCTTTACCCATTTATAGATACTAAAGAATGAAATGGTTGGTATGGATGGTACTAGGTGAGGTAACTAGAGTACGAGGTGGATTGATTGCATCATAAAGACCACAAAAATGATTTGGAAATCGACAAGGCAGAACGAGATAGACAGGTTTGGAGAGATTTAGTTGATGGAATATGGAAAATATTAGGCGACGGAACCACTAAACATAAACCACCTATGTGCTTCTTCTCCAACGGTTTCTATGATTATCTGTATCTGTATCCCCTGCGCACTCCATTTCCCGCCGGAACGGCCAGAGCTCTGTCTGCCCTGAAAGAAACGAACGTTTCACGCTCTGACAAATCTTTTGGGTACTGATTTAATGGGGATTTATCGTTGGCGGCATTTCAAATAAAGAATTAGAAGCATTGTCCGGTCTAGGCGTGTTTTGGCTTCCGTACAGCAGGTAACTTTCAATGATGGCTATGCTATCGAATGCTTCTTTTAAACTGTGATGTCTGCCAATCTTTTTGTTGCCAATTTGGACATACGTGGTTTTATTTTGCACTTTGTTTTTTTTATCTATTGACATACTGATTCAATACCATAAACTTTTCTTATTTCAGAGAACCGTACTCTTCACCTTTTTCTTTTTCAAAACCTGTTTTTGTTGAGTATATATTTCGTTTTTTCGAAGTATTTTGGTGTTGGAAATATCTGTTTTGGATTTTATTACATACGTAGAATTACAGTAACAACTGGCTTACATATAGTCATTTTGGGATTGAACGAACTCAAATGGACCGTTTTATAAGATATGAATTTTGTCCACGTGTGACGTGTTTGGGAACACTGTACCACAGCGGCACCTTTTATGCAGCCATCTTGCGCCCTCAAGGAATTGATTTCCGCCCGCGGATCGTAGGAGGAAGCGCCCCCACGCGCCGTTATGGCCCCGCCCTCATGCGTAAATAGCTTCACTCCTCCCAAGACCGAGGGCCTGCCGAAGATATACAGGCTGTCTGAGAATAAATGTTACAAGTTTCCAAGACATGTAGATGGTCGAAGATAATTACTTTTTGCCAACGAACATGTTGTAAGTAATTCCTCACTAAGGTACACGCTTGGTTAAGTTGATCCCCATTGGCCTTGCGGCATATGAAAGGACTCTGGGAAAATCCCTGCAAATTTTAATCCTCAGAAAATTCGCGCCCTTATCTGATCGCATTAATACTCTTAACCGGGGATCGCCTCAAATGTTAGATAAATGCAAGTGACCTGCATCAAAAATGCTGCTAAAGAAAACCATTCAATGGTTTTAAAAAGCGGAGCACACACTGCTCGATAAAATCAAATAAAGTACTGATAAATAACACTGCAACAAATTATACTATTGTTTAACAAAAACAATCTACAATAATAGTAGTGTCCAATAATATAAGTGTACTATATTTTTACGAGTTCGTAGTACAACAGTTCTTTACACAGCAAGAGTATAAAAATGTCCCTGCTCCGAAACGCAACACGTGAATAGTAAATAATTAATTGCGGGCGACCTCTACCTCGGTGTCTTGCTGTCGCTTGATGTCAACTACGCCGAAATCAGTGATGCAAAAAATGTGAGAAATCGGTCGATTCACGCAGCCGAAATGACACAGAATAGTATTTGCTTTTTTCAAACAAAATCTAAACTGTCTCACTTTTTTCGATTTTTTGGAATTTGCCGAAACCATAATACCCCTCACATAGCCGGAGGATGCATAGTTTTTTTTTCAATTTCTGGGGTAATATAGATCACTGAAATATTTGTGGTGGTGCCCTCTTACGTCAAATGCAGAAATAAAGTTTTCTGTCAACGATGGAGGGTTTTTCTAAAATATTCCCAGCAATTTTAACCTACAGAAATTTCCACATTCATTTAATGTACATTACATTACAGTAATTGAACGCATATTAAATTTAATGTGCACATGTACATTAGAATGCAAGAGCCAATGCCTTATGACCATATCTGGAAGGAAAAACTGAACGATCTAGATGCACAATGAATGTAATTCACTATATTTATGAATGCACGATATGAATGATATGGGGCGGGGGAAAGGAGAGAACTTTTACATTAAATATACATTGATTTTGACTTGTGTTTTAAATTTATTGTACAAATATATCAAGCTCGTTTTAATGTACAAGATTAATACATTAAGTTTCATGTACAATACAATAATATGCATTAGAGCTAATGGCATTTTCGGCAGTGTGTGTTAAGAGTGGGAAAATGGATCAATCACCGAGTGACCGGGCATTGCAAATAAATAAACCAATGTTCTTGATATCACATACAAATATCAAATCTTTATTAACACTTTCCTCGCTGACTTAATTTATCCGATCAGCTCGATGCTCAGAAAACTGAGTATTTTCTTCTTAGAAACTTCTCTCCTGACATTTTATTCCAAGAAATTTGTTTCCCATCTTTTCGCTCTTAAATGTATCCTCACTACTGAAACGTGCAACTGAAAACATGAATGTTAAGAAAGTGCCAATTGTTATAATAATGTAAGATATTATTGTTGCAAATTAGCTCCTACTTGAAGGCAAACATTTATTATCTCATTTAATAGTAGAGCTTGATTTCGCAAATAGAAATGTCAGCACATAAGTTGAAAATAAATGATAAGCAATGCTAGTTGTATCACACCTATCAACAAAATATGTTATATATGTTTTCTGCTTTGTTTTTTATATTTTATTTGCTTTATATTTATTGTTATTTACCTAATTTCCTTGTGAATTGTAAAAGTTGTCGGGGATACGTACGCAGTGCATGAATGAATTCACGAAATATATTCGTACGACTTAAAGGTATGTCCCCAAGGTGAATGACTAAAGTGAATAAACTATATCGTACACATTATTTATTGTTCTTGTGAATGATTCACAGACATTGAATGCAAGCGTTACGATGCACTTGGGAATACTATGACAGACGTTAGTAAATCAACATTGTTCTATTCGTCAAACTTAACAGGATTAAAGTGAGCCGAAATAGCGGTGACCGTTCTAGGCGTCGGAATTCAAAACACAACTGACCCGATTAGAGTTCTCTGCGCGATGGCGTCATTCCCTTGGGCCGGCCCGTATCAGAGGTCAACGAGGCGGCCGTTACCTCTTTCAAACCGCCAGATAGCCCGGAGGCAGTTATCCCTCTTTGTGACGTCCCAACTCGTCCTCGCCGAGAATATGTGTGAGTCAGTGTCATGTCGGTACTCGCGCACTTTACTGCTAAAAAGTGCTCTTTATCTGTTGGCAAGGCCTTGTCAGTAACGGGAGGGGAGAATAGTGTGATTTAAAGAATGTGATAATGAGTTTACTTGTTACGCATGTATATCAAAAAAGGAAATTAATACACAACAAATTTCCTTCGAACATGTAACCAATCCACGGTCGTATTATTATAATAATTACATTGTACATTATTACGTTTATATATTACATTCTGCTCCGTTCATGAAGAAATCCTATTTCCTGGGATAAATAATAGACTGTAAACATGATTAACTAGCGTAATATTGGTTCAATTATGTGGGTGCAGATTATGTAATTAATTTTTTGTGTTTATTGTTAAAAAGTCATGCGTAATTACGTATCATGCTGCATAGTTTGTAATTTAGAGGGAAGGGGTTGGAGTCGCAGCTGCCGTTCTCGCAACCAGGAGTGGGTTATAACGTAAGCTGCCTAAAAAGGTGATCAGGGTCCCTGCTGGAAAGGAACCCCCAATTAATTTTTAAATATGATTTTATAAGTTCATAAAGGTTTAATATTTTAATATAACATTTTTATTTACGAAGAAAATACATTATTTTCGTGTTAACTTTAATTGCATGTGTTTAACACTTTCTCATATATCAAGTCCCTCAAGATAATAAGGAGCGTGCAGCACATTTAATTACATTAACTGTTAAAATACTAAATTTAAAATAAAACTACGACAAAACTTATCATCAAAACATATATCGCGTGTACGTCACTGTAATTAGTACCTTTTTATCGGACCGCAAGGCCCTAACACGTGAATGCAATCTACATTAGGTTACATAACTAAGAACAAATATGTATGCCCATATGATGTATCAAACGCTTAACCCATCCAACACCTAACTGCACTACACTTCTGAAGAAACGATATGTCGGTCGAAACTTCGGCACCTCAGCCTGCGACGCAGCGTCATCCGAACAGCCCAGATCACCATTTTATCTTGCCAATACAGTTGACTCTTTACCCAGTTAGTACAGCGGCCTGAAGTCAACGCCATACGCAGCGAGAGGCGAGGGGGGGGGGGGCAGGCGT
>BOPP01000138.1:1524434-1552957 GCA_017312745.1 Gryllus bimaculatus
TTCTCTCTCTCTCGCGCGCGCGCGCTTTCTCTCTCTCTCGCGCGCGCGCGCTTTCTCTCTCTCTCTCGCGCGCGCGCTTTCTCTCTCTCTCTCGCGCGCGCGCTTTCTCTCTCTCTCTCTCGCGCGCGCGCTTTCTCTCTCTCTCGCGCGCGCGCTTTCTCTCTCTCTCGCTTCCTCTCTCTCTCTCTCGCTTTCTCTCTCTCTCTCTCTCGCTTTCTCTCGCTTTCTCTCGCTTTCTCTCGCTTTCTCTCTCTCTCTCGCGCGCGCTTTCTCTCTCTCGCTTTCTCTCTCTCTGGCGCGCGCTTTCTCCCTCTCGCTCTCTCTCGCTTTCTCCCTCTCGCTTTCTCTTTCTCCCTCTCTCTCGCTTTCTCTTTCTCTCTCTCTCTCGCTTTCTCTCTCTCTCTCGCTTTCTCTCTCTCTGGCGCAAACATGTATACATTACAAACACACATATATTCACGATTGCATGAAATAATGACAAACATAACGCATCTTTTGAAGTGTGATAGCGTCCTGAACAGTTACTTTCAACAGCAGTGGGGGTCGGCCGCATCTCTTTTCACAACACCCGCTTCGACTTCGCTCCGAAGGACCCCTCCGAAATATTTATGGCTTGGGTCGGGTTATCGCAAGATGACTCGACACGTTACAGAACCGTTTTCCAATGGGTGTCAAGAGTTCTATGTTACTGATTAATTCAAACTTGTTTACTCGCACTTTTTCTATAGACTTGTTTTCCATAAGTTCACTGTACAAATATAAGGTTAAAAGTTCACGTTTTTACACCCAATACTTAAAAAATTTGGATAGTGTGCCGTCTATATTGTATGACGAAACACAAGTCTGTGTAGCTCCAGTAAACATTTTTTTCTTTTCATCAATTTGTTTGTGATATTTCCATTGATGCCACTTTAATGTTTTCGATGCTATTCATAGTTAGTTAGACTCTTCACAGAAAAACAAACAATCATTTCGGTTTCTCAAAATACATTAAAAACTAGCTTGCTGCATACGTTTACAAAATACATTTGGGATAGCACATGCCTCGGAATGAATTTGTAATTGCAATTCACTTCAAAATTTAGGCCAATGTGGTTATAATATTAAATTAACACAATATTTATGAATGCATCACTTACTTCACATCAATGCGAAACACTGCCTTCGAAGGGATGAGAGCTCATTTAAGTGAAGGTATATCTCACACTTTCTTCGTTCAGTGTCACACTCAGTTCTCGTAAAAACCTGTGTTAGCAGGATGTTGTTTCTGTATTACGTGTATAATATTTATTATAAGTAAGTACTATATACATTTTATATTGGCGTATTTCGTAGTTTTGTTTTCTTCTATAAGCACAGCACAGCGTTACTGATGAAATCGAACTTTGTATTCAATAACGCATCGTGTAACGACTGCCTATACGGTTAAACATATATGGATTTTTCTTCATTAAATATCAACATCAATTATCATGGGATTGACAAAAAGGAATATTTTTAAGTATAATAGAGTGGAAACTGTCATTTTAGTATCCTACATAACTTATTGCGAAAGCGATGTTTCAAAGAGAACATGCGCAGTAGAACTCTCGAGTAAACGCTATTTACAGATTGTCAACCCGCCAGTATTGTCAGCTGTCCGTTTCTCTAATTTTAAACCATCATCGATTTTATTTCAGTGACTTGTATAATACTCCAGTTATTTACGACGTAATGCCTCGTTTATGGGCTAAAATTTAACGTTTCGAACAATGATTTTGATGTATAATACAGGACTAATGAACTCCCATGTCCTCTGTTATTTAACAATCTCATCAATCGTAAGTACTCAGAAATGATAATCGAATGTTGTTACGTCTTGTGAAATAGATTGCTTCAGATTCCAATATTTGACAATAAAAGTCCGTTAGTACATTTAATTGCCTGGAGAATTTAAGCGATATTAGGGATTAATGCGGTGTGATCCCTTCCCTCACACAACAATTCGTCGATTAGGAGTTGAACCAGATTCAATACGAGCGCTGGCCGCGAAGGAGGAGAGTGGAGTAAGGGAAGGGAAAGCGGAGGGGCAGCAGTGGCCGCAACAAGGACGTGACGCAGGCGTGGCGCCGCGTGGCTTGATTCCAGCTGGTTTAGCGCCCCGGCTGCGGCGCACGCGTGCCAAGAACGTGTTACGACGCGGCCGGGCATTACGCCTTGTCCCAGCGGCTCCACTCCCGCCGCCGCGACCGCAAGCAAGCAGCCAAATTCCTGACCGGCCACCCCAGCACTCACGCGCCCACGCTGCCCTTGCCATTCCGCCTCTGAAGCCCCCTCCGCCGTCTGCTCCCCCTTCGCCCTCCCCTCGCCGACCACGCTCTCCGCGCCCCTACATCGCCCACGCCGTCCCCACGCCGTCCCCACGCCGTCCCCACGCCGTCCCCACGCCGCCCCCACGCCGCCCCCACGCCGTCCCCACGCCGTGCCCACGGCGTCCACACGCCGTCCCCACGCCGCCCCCACGCCGTCCCCACGCTCCCGCTCTCCGCTCCATTCCTACATGCACGCTACCCATTTCGTCATTGCTGCCTCCGCAGCCCTCTTGTCCTTGTTACCCCACTCCCTGCAGCATCCGTCAACCCAAGATACCCCACGCTCCCTTCACCACGGTTGCTTCTGTTGCCTCTATATAACTCACCCCCACTCGCATCTCCCGCATCGCCCCGTGCCTTTCATGCCACCTTCTTCTCTGTCCTCTACCCCCCGCCATTCCGACTTAGCGGTTGGGAGAAGCTCTGGCTACGACCTTCCAAGAATTCGCGAAGACAATTACACTGTTGTGATGAAGCCGTGCCAAACACGAGCGTGCAGACAGCACGTGTGGTTAGCCTCACTATAAACGTGTTTACAACATCGCTAGTTCCAACTTCAGTGCTTCCTGGCAGAGTCTGAAATTGAGTAGTGGAGTAAAATGAATTTCACTCATAGAGTTAATTTCACTTTTATAAGGCTTTTTGTTATACTAAGGGTCTTTTAGTATGAAACTAGTTATCTAATCGGGAAAACATGATTTCATTATGTTTAACTAAGTTCCATTACTTCGTATTCAACAATCCTTATTCTTAAATCTTTATATATACGAAATAAAATAATTGGAGAAATTACTAGTACATGGAGTAAAAAATATACTACTTAAACAAAGAAAGTACACGTCTGCCTACTGTAGGGTGTAAATGTTAATTCTCTTCCATGCAGGGAAAGAAATTAGTTACCAAACTATGCTTGTGTTACCCTTGTACTTGATGTTAGAAATAGTTAATTTCATTTTCATTATTACTATTTATGAAATGTGAGTCCCGATCACTTCCGAAAGGTTATCTTCCGAGTAATGATCACCACATTTCGAATCTCGGATGATGAGCACTTGCACCATAAGGCGTTTTTTGTCACTTATGAAACCTTTTTTCTTTATTAAATGTATTTTATAGTTACTATTTGTACATAAAACGATTAGTCTACAGTTAGGATATTCTCGAGTATCGCACAGCGTATGTTTAATGTAATTAAATTTTGTGGTAAAGTTTTCATTACAACACTCGAGCTGAATAAAGCAGTTTGTGCGATGCTGTAGAATTCCTCAAATATAAAAATTGAATCAATAACTTTAACTGATGCCCTACAGTCAGTACATATTGGCTGGAAGTAGTTCGATGTGGTTCCCATTTTCTGGGGTTCTGGCGTTCACTGAGTGGAAGCCGTTTCACCACTCACAGAGTGGTGAAAACGCATTGTTCGAATGTTGGATCGTCCTAAGCAAATGTCAGCAGAGCGAGACATCGCAAATGGTAACGAATCTGTTTGAACGATTAAGTCAACTAATGACTTTTCTATGCGTTGCTCTCAGAAAATAGAACGAACAATCTATAATCGTTAACGCACTACCGTACAGAAAAGAAATTAAATGAAAAAATCGTCTACAAAAGATTTTTGTTGAACAATAAAAATGTTATTCGTCATTTTTAAGTCGAGAAAAGAAATATGCTTAGAAAATAAACTGCTCCTTTTTAAATATTTTATTAAGTGTCATAAAGTTTTCAAGTCAGCGAGTACCCAGAAAATAATTGGTTTATCCGCAAAGTAAATGGCCACGTTTAGGAAATGCCTGTTCTCCTGCAAAATGAATTTTTGTGAGGTCACATTTTTTGTGCACCAACGACATTAACTTAACAGCTACCGCATTTTATTTACGATAGTTCATATTGATTCCATTTTTAATGCGGCTGCAGCGTAATAAATTAAGAAAAGGTGCAGATGACCCTGACCAACGGGCTTCGGGTGCTGCCCCCTATCGGCATATCGCAGCCATAAACGAAGGCAGTGCGGTGAGGTCTTCCGTATTCGTGCCTTGGTTCGATGGTTAATAAAAGCAACCAAGGACAGTGCAAGGAGCATCGAGGGGGACGAGGGTTTACGGTATCGTAAAGGCCATTTTATGCTTTTCCATCACATAAGCTGGGGCTTACTTTGGCTAAGGAGCTCTGGGGGACTGGTCCGCCTAGTGAAGGTGATTCCAGAGGGCTTGCTTTGTACCACTTGAGCTGCCATTGGCACATGTTCTATTCAGTAACATATTCTTTGTATTCCTTCGTGAATATGCTTTTCAGTCTCAGTTAACTTAAACTGCAACTTCAGATTCGATGTCTGAAGCTGGTCGAAAAACAGAATTTGCGCACTGTCAAAGGAACTATAGTATTCGAAGAAAATATGAGTTTCTATGATTGCTGTTTAATATTTAAAAAAATGAACCGTTCTTCCGACGAAGATATCATGTCATATTCCCCGTTAACTATTGACTTAATTTAAAATGTGTATAATAATGTAAGATGGAAGGAGATTTGTAGACGTATTCATTTTATAAATTTTTACATTTTACATCAATTATATTTCAGTTACCGTATGAAAATAAGACCTACTCATAAAACAAGTGTCCATTGAAGTTAATTATACCATTTGGTCTTGCGCTTATAACAGTAAATTGTATCATAATCTCTGTAAAACCTCTCTCCGCCTGCTAGTTGATACTATCATCCAATATCCATACGACGTTTTACAAACAAATGTTTTGTTGACGAAAATTAGGAACAAATCAGTACTTTTTAAACAAACGTTTCTAACAGAACCTCTCTGGGTTAGGTAATAATACTACTAATAATAATTTTAATTAATTAATGAAATTTAAATTCAATGAATGATTTAGCTGTGTCCCTACCCTGTCGTGTAAATTTACGCACGGCATATATTCTATTTCCTCACATTACGGACATTGAACAGTCAATGGAATATTGATGAGTGTGGTCTCCTAGTTCCAAAAATTAGAATGAGAAGTAGGTCATTGTCGTGTCATTACCACAAGAGATGTAATCTCCTATGAAAGAGATAATTTCTTTACGTCGATGAAATTCTCGTACATTTCAGTCGCGAATATGGGTCATTTGTTCACAATTTCCCCTCCATTTTTGTTTTCTAATATATTAATATATTATATTAATATATATATATAATATTTCTAATATATAATAAGTTAATTTTTTATAATAAAGATGTTACAAATAACTATTGATTACTTCATTATTAAGGCTACTTTGCATTTTAATATAATTTCATTTAATAATCTGACTAATGTTAATTATAAGACATTCTCAGATTACGACATTCGCAATACTCAAATAAAGGTGAGCAGTGTGAATAAATAGAACTATGGACAAAAAGTGAGGATATTAATTAGCGATATCCAGTGAAATAATAAATCCTCGTTGAGTGCCCTAACTTGTGTAACGGCATCCTTTCATTTCGAACACAATAAAACTCACCAGCTCGCGTGCGTGTCTTTATTCCGAACTCGTAAATTCTGCTTCGACAGCCTCCGCTCCATAACTTCGGATATGGACTGCCCTGTGTCGTCCATTCATTCATTGCGCGAGACGCGACAAATGCGCAACGCCCAGCGCACAAAGGTCGTGGGGGCCTAGGATCCCGCGCCGGCGACCCGGAGTGCCCCGGAGATTGCCCGGGAGAATGATTTCCTGTTCCGGAAAACTCGGAATCGCTTCCTTATTCGCTTAACGGCCAGCAGTTGCGTTCTTCGCAACCGAGTAAAATACGGCGCCCGTAGGCAGCGAAGCTGCACGAACCATACATTAAGGTTGTGACGTAGGTTGTATCGACAAGTAGTGTCCCTCATGTGAAATTATATCAATTGTTTAAAAAAATCAACATTTCAAATATTATTTTATTTAGATTATTTGTATTTATATCTAATATTTGTTTCCTTCTATTATTAACTGAGCTTTGAGTCTATACCAGTTTGTTTTCAGTTTGTTTCTTTATCAGTGAGTATTGGATGATAATACGGTGGTTTAATCATCGTATTTTTTTAAAATTTAAATTGAGATCGAACGCTATAGAATATTCGTCACATACTCACATCCAGAAACAGACGTTGAACTGGGACTCGAACACGCTCTTAACAACTGAAGCTCATTGACTCTTCCGCCTCAGCCAATGGGGCTGCACGTGGTTGCTATTGACAAGGTTCATACCATATGCAAGGTTTTTAAAAGAACGTTTTATGTGATTATTGTTTTCAAATTGTATTCAAAATACCAATGGATTTCCTGGAACGTAGAGTAAAATTTTTGTCATTTGATTAATGACGAATTTCACACCCAAAATAGACATGTGTTATTCGCAGTTTGTTGTTAGTTCCCCGTCAAATAAAAATGGAGTGCGGTTCAAACCTGTACAGTTAAAACGAATTGTCTGCCCCTTTCTGTTTTGAATTAGCGTGGTTTGACTGCCCAAGCGACAGCGCATGATGAATTCTCTTGCTGCCCACCTCCCACCAGTCAGCAAGTTTTGAGCGGCGATGGTTGAAACGTTCGGCATTGTATTTCTGTTCGACCTTCAGCTCGGTCAGAAGGCTTTAAAGGGAGCTGCGGTTGCATTACATATTCATGGCTTCGTTCGCCGGCACAAACGCGTGATGCGTGTGTACGCGCACAAACAACATCCATTGAAACGGGTGTTTTGTACCAGCGTGTTTATGTTCCCGAGAGCGGCTGGGGGGGTGTGCACTCGCTCTGCTACAACGAAAACAAGAGATCTTGTGTAAATCGCGGGAAGCGATTCAGTCTTGTTACAAATCTCCACTCAATCATGTGGATTAGGTTTCATTATCTCAATGTTTGTCTTTAATTGTTTCAAAAATATAGGTTTTACTTTTTCGCCTTCTTAAAAAAGAAACCACCGTAATCGTGAGCTGTAAAAATGCGAATTTTCGACAGAAAACCTCTTATTGCCGACCCCTGGTTCGGGTAACGAAAAAGTGGATAAATCTTGTTTGTTTTTTTAATAAGTTTTTTCTTTATTTGAAATAAGTAAGGCGTTTGAAATAAGTTGATGTCTGTTCAAAAACCAATTACATGGTTCATATACGCCTTTTTCAGATTCCTTTATCGTAACCGCGCTCGCACGAGCTTCTTGCCCGCGTGGGAAAACCGGCGCGTCTACGGGCACAGGCAACTTCCCCTGACTCCGCGCTCATTTCCCCTTAAAACCTAGGCTGTACATGCGCAAGCTGAAGCGGCGTGAGGCGGTGCATATTGGCTTCGTACGCAAATTTGTTGGACGGTTTGTTTCTATTATATAACCGAAAATTGTATTTTCACTACTTATTACTATTTGATGTTTATTTTCTAACTAAATTCTCCCTTAAATAAACATTTTTTCTTAGTGGCAGGAATATGATTGAATGGCGAATTCTTTCCTTGTTTTCGTTTTGTGCTGCGTTATTAAATCATTCAGATATTCATTGTATTTAGCAGAGTGTGAAATAAATTTACAAGGGTCTATAAGTTAACAATTCTCGTTTACGGAGAGACAGCACTTTTAACAGAGAAGAACATTTGTCTGTTAAACCTCCTAACCTGAACGTTGAAAGTTCATGCTTTTATATCACTCTTCAAGTAAAAAAAGGATTACAAAATCGAGATTATTTTGATTTATTTTTTTAAGTTAACTCTCAAATGAGAGTTTGAAATCAGACTAATGTATTTTACATTTTAGTGGACAATTTCGTTGTCTTAAAGAGGAAACTGGAATTAATGTAGCTAAATTTGTCGAGTAACTTCTCCCACAGACTGACATGGGTCAGGTATCTAGTGACGTACCGCACTCCGGAGAAATTTGTACAATCCTCTTTTAAATCTCTCTCTCTGAACGCAGTGCCCGCGAGCTCTCGTAGGCTTGTTACTTATTCCCGATTTTGACAAGCCTGCTTTAACGCATAGATGGTTGATGTTCATGAAAAAAGTTTCAATATCATCCTTATTTTATATATACAGCTCATTTTAGAAATTTTGATTAATCATGGAATAATTGTTTTCTTTCTAAGTTATTGATGTATATAGCAACTACGTCAGTTGTTTTGAATGTTGCTTTTAAAAGATTATGCTTTCTTTACTAGAGACGTTTGAAATATTTTATGTAATTAGCATTAAGTCTTTTTCTTATTTTCTGTGTAAGTGTGTCTCGGTACGATCAAGATAACAAACTGAGTGCTCAATGGTTACATACAAGTCAGTAGTACACATGTTCATCTTATCAGTTTGTAGTACGATAAGACGTTTGCACTATTTACTTATTAAACTCTGATATCGTCGCTGGTGTTGAGTCTAAAGTCCCTAGAGGGTAGCAGATTACACAAGTTCTCTATTCAATACTATGCTCATTAAGAGTTGAAAACTAATTTCCGACCTGTAAACTGTGTTCTATGTGATCGTGCAGGAAGAAATACTTTGTTTTATCTTTAGGATATAAACAATTAAACTTATACTCAAGTGAAATGATCTTTACATTTTACTAACAATATAATGATCCATCTTGTTTGCATTAGAAGTTCAACTCGGCTATTTACGATTTGATTTTGAATTCAGACGAAATGGCATTGTTTTCCCAGTTTTTTCATTTGTAAGTTTTAGTTTTCTTGAGAATTACTCGTACAATTTTTCAACAGTGAAATAAAACGATGCATTCATTTTTTCATTTGATAGTCTAAAGACATATGCAGTTCAATAAAAATTTCTAGTAACCTATTCAATTTGATATGAAATTTAACCAATCATTAGTTGGTACTTTTGTTTCAATTACTATCTGTTATAGTATTGCAATGAATTGGCAAAGAAAATACAGACAACTAAAATATTTCAGAGGTGTGTGTATTACGTACGATTAAATGTAAATTATATTTTTCCGTACTAAAATGTGAAAGAAAAATCAAAAAGAACATGCCAATATGCTTCAGCATAGTGATTATCCAATCCATTATCATTCGAATGAAGCCTGAGTTACAATCATCAGATCTGGCATCTTCGAATAATAGTTGGACTTTTAGGATTAAGTATTGATCATTCAAAAATATTAAAAATATTGGCAAATATGATTTTACTATACATTATTATTCCAATGCTAACAACACCTGCGCAGTGCATTAGTGTATAATTTGATATTTATTTGCAATTCAGTCCGGAGAAAACATCGAGAGGCATTTCTGGCTTGTGGTTAACCACCATTCATCACTTTTGATGCCTTTACTTATGTTTTTTTGGGGACTTTCCATCCTTCACGTCTGATATTTTATTCTTGATGATATTAAAATTTCATTATTGTGAAGAATGACCAGATGAACAAATAGTTTTATTTTATTTGATCTCGTTTCATTTTTTGAGGTGTATATTTTTGAAATTGTGCAATGTAAACTTTTACACAAAAGGCATTAATGAAATTTCTCAAGAGCTTATTAATGCATTTATTGTTACATTCATTTTCAATTTACACACAGTTTTAGAAGAATACACTTGAATATAACTCAAACCAAGGCTTGAAAAGTCATTAAATAAAATAAAACATTCTATATCGGGCCATACTACAATAAATCAAATGATATGAACAGACGTAAATAATATCATATTAAACATTCCCAATTACAAGAATGTTAAAGCTTCGGTTTACCCAGCTGTGTTTGTCAATATTTTTCCAATCTCAAGAAGGAAACTTGCCCCCCCCCCCCCTCGGAGGCTCGTGGTGAGGGTGCTAACTTTACGCGGTGCTGTCCCGGGTTCCATTCCCGGTAGGGACAAAAATGGAGCTGTAGCTTTCCATTACAACCATCTCAGTTTCTATAGCTGCAAAAACAGCTCATATATGTAAAGTATGCTACATACGGTGAGGGAAATGCTCCATGCACGTCACATATTCCCCTCACCCGTCAGGGGTCAATAATAAAGAAAAACAGCGCCCATGTCTGGGAACACTGTTAGGTGGTAAAACGGTAGATTATTCTGACCCTAGAATAAGTTCATAAAAAGGAAACTTTTGATTCATTTCATGGGAATTCAGTTTTAGTTGCATCTAAACAAATTCTTCAATTCCCACATAATCATTCAATGATGAGTGATGGAAGGGGGCGAAGGTTTCGCCGCATTTCTTTACTTTCAGTAGAGGGTGGGAGGTGATTAGGTTTCCCCAGTTACATACAGTTGTAAACAATTTTATTTCTATTTTTCTGTAGTAAGGAGAAATCAATATCATAATTGACAACTTAACAAATAACTATAAATCTACAATAAAATTCATTTATATGTTTATAGTTCAGCCTATCTGATATTTTAATGAGAAAATGCAAAGTCGGCTGGACTCTCTACCTGTACCCCCACCCTCATCGCAAATTCCTGAACACAGTGAATTTTTAACGAAGTTTTAAAAGAAAGAAAAAAAATTCTTTGTTTCTTGAAAGTCGGGATTAAGAGGTATTTAAACGGAAACGCAACAATTGCCGCGCCGCATCATGGCGATGATCGATGAGCAGTGGGGATGGAGGCCCCGCCATCGCCCAATGGCGTCGCGAGAGGCACGGGCCGCGGCGGGGGCGGGGGCGACCGGCGTGCGCCCTGGCGGCGGCGCGGCGAGCGAGGCGGCGCGGGCCGCGGGCTCAGAGCGGGTCCAGGCTCCCGCGAGCTCGGTCGCTAAGCAACAAGCGCCGGTCGCTAGGAGACGACGGCGCGGGCAGCGACGGCGGCGGCGGCGGCGGCGGTGGCGGAGGCAGCGGAGGCGACGGCGGTGGCGGCGCAGCTGGCGGACACGGCGGTGGCGGCAGTGTTGACTGCGGGCGAGCGACGTCGCGCACCATGGCCGGGCTAGGTACGTCGGCCGGCCCCGGCCCGCCCGGGGTCGAGCCACGTCCCGAAGACTTCCGCCCGCCCCCCTCAAAGTACCAAAGTAACGCACGAGTGCCCCCTCGCTGCTGCATTGGATGCCGATGAGTCTTCTCTCCGCGTTGCCTGCTGTTGCCTGCTGCGAGTTCTTTTTTTTTCTCTTCTACTTCTCTAATCTTGGATATGACTTTTCTCTTAGACACTCTAGTAGTACTTGCAGTGCTCTCTCGTCTGTTTCTTTCACACTTGGAACGACCCCTGTACTCAGCACCCTACTTTGAGAGGTGCCTTACAGCCCGTGCGGGATCGCACACTTTTCTTCTGTGACTCTTTCGGATTTAACTGGCTTTGCGTTGGAATGACGTTACCATTTAATGCCTGAGGCCTGACTTTCTTTCAACACAAAGGCCGAAGTACTTAGAAATCCGACCCCGTAGACAATATTTACTCTCTAGGTATAGTTATGACTGCATATGATAGTAGTATTGTCCATTTATCTATTACTTTTTATTTTGTTAGAACACTTATTGATTTCTGTAGGTACTTTCAATTGGTACACATTATTACACTGCAACACTTTTTCATTATATGCACGATCAATTTAATAGTAGTTTTAAGGCATAAATCATTGGGGTGAATATAGAATATGAATTCTTGTGCTACTTGGACGGACATTTTATCTTCAAGAACTCTAATGGATTGTGAACGTCTCACCATTGTGACTTTTCTGAAAACGTAACCTAAACCTGGAAATCATTGTACTAGAGATTCAAATAGTGAAACATTTTGGCTGCGTTAAGTTTCGTCTCGTTTCTGTTCTTTCCTGCCCTCTCACATCCCCCTATTTGCATTTCCTTGCTCACGTCCATTCTCTCGGAAGATTCATCGGGCCATGCGGTCCATTGTCGTCAATTCTCCATCGCCCCCCGTCGGCGTGGGGCGGAATTGTTTTCGCTGCCGCCAGAGCGCGCGCCCGTCTACCTGTTGAGCGCGGCCTCTGTAGCACCTCGGCTCCGCTCACAGCGAGCCGCCGCGACCCTCCGCCCCCGACAATTTACCACAGCGAAGTGCGATTCCGTGTTTCTACACCTCCGTGGAGAAAGTTGGCTCTTGCACCCACGCCTCCTCCGCCGCCGATCCTTCACATTTCAAGACCGCCGCCGCCGCCGCCGCCGCCGCCGCCGCCGCCACCGCCACCGCCGCCGGCTCCGTCGGCTATTCAGGGAGAAGTCGAAGCGTTGCAGAACGTCAGTGGCTCTGCAGCCTAGCCCCTCGAGCTGTGGAAAAAGAAGCTGGCGGAGGAGGGTGCGCAAATATCGAAGGCGCAGAAGGGAGCTTGTTTCGGGTTTCGCATAAATCGCGTATCGATCGTCCCGCTGTGCCCTGCCGCCACCGCCGCCCCCGCCGACGGGCCCACCTCGTTCACCGCTCGGCTTATTCCCGTCACCTTTCCTGCTCGCTCCGACGGCTGTGTAGTAGGTGCAAGCGAATGTCACTTGCTGTAAAGGTTTCGCAGTCTGCCGTTCCTCTCTTGGCTTGAAGCAACGTTTTTGTTGAGATGGGAAATGTGAAATAACTGTAAAGTAAAAAGTATGTTCTTGTTATGAAAAATAAATTATCAGAAGAAATAATGTGTTGTAGTGTGGATGTTGTGGTCATCTTTCAACGGCATTTTCTCTGTTTCCTGACTAACCAATATAATTGGAATTACAAAAACCAAGTTTATTTTTAATGTAAAATTGCCTGTGCTTTTATAATTTATTCCACCATTCGTTTCCTTTAGTAATGATTGATACAAATTCGAATATGCATGAACAGTATTGGTTTTTGGGTTAAAAATAATGATCCAAGTTAACCTACAATAAGAGAGGAAAGTAACTTATGTGAGCGATGGAACTATCTCAGTTGAGTGATATGTAGTAAAATTCGGAGCAATTACCAAGTAATCCGATGACAATAATATTTCTCATTAGAAACATGTCTAGTAAAATATAACGTTGACATACCTAGGCTCATTCAGGGATGTAGACAAATTTTAATTAAAGATTTTTTAAAATTGTTCTAATGCCAACATTACGAACAATCGTGGGGTGTGAATGTTTTACGTCTTATGTATGAATGTGTTTGAATGTGAATTGAATGTGTTAACACGATTTATATCAAGGATAACGCTTTTATTATATATTAGTACGACAATATATTTGTACATCATAGGTAAAAATTGTAATACTGAAGTACTAAATTGCAAGCATTTTTTACATTCAATTCTTCCGACACAAGTTTGTATAGAAAGGAAATCATAATTCGAAGTTGTTTTTTTTCTCCCAAAAAATCGCGATAGCACTTTGAAAAAATTAGATAAATTCAAGTGATTGAATAAACAAAATATGTGGTTTGAAAAATGTTAAGTTTCAGGTAATTTTCCAAGAATTTTTCGTACTGTCTGTTGGAATTTCCGTGTAACGAGATCCGACCTATAACACATACAAAAGTCCGGATGAAATGCCCCACGAATTATTTATACATATTTTTTCATACACGAAATATATTACACGAATACACGAATATATGACACGAATATATTACATACATTCAATGTCATACTTTTATATGAATTATTATTGAATAATTAATCTAATGAAGTACGTTGATTATGCGGTCATAATTTGGATTTATGGTGGTAGAATTGTCGCTGAAGAAAATGGGCATTGTATGCATGCATTCTAACAACTTTACTTTTACTATCTCCCAAAACATTTTTCAGCATTTTCGACATATTTTATACAATAGTTTTTAATACAATTTCAACTGATTCGTTACAAATTAAACAAAAGTTCAATTATTCTTTAGAATCACATCGATGTTTAATATCCGTGCTAGGAATTTTAGTTCACTATTTGTATTGATGTTTATTTTATTACATTGAATGCAAGAAACAATTTTACGATTTCATTTAACTTCTGCTTATAAACGTATCCTGTCATTTCGAAAGAGTGTGGATATGGAGAGATACAGAGGTCAGTTCTATCACTTAATCATTTTAATTTCAATAAAAATGTGAATTCTCGTTTCGGGAAGTGTTCAGTATAAAATATAGGTAATTTACTTATAAAATAAAAATTTTTAAAAAAAATGTTTGTACTTTTTGGTTCAAAGTAATTATTTTACAGAGAAAATTGTTTCGAAAATAGGTCCTAAAATGTGTGTTACATTCGATGTGTTAATCGTATTTTTGGATTTGATATGGCTAAAAAAGCATATCAAACATTTTAAAAGCGAATGTTTTTCTCAGGAAACGTCTTGTGTTATCCTTCTCCCTTTGATTCACTAACTGCTCTAGACCTAGTAGTATTTGGAACACACACAGACCTACAAACACACTTGGCAATGATTGCAATTTTTGAGCCAGACTGAATTTTCTTTTCTTTGATTCGGAATAAACAATAAACTTGCAACAGAAGTATAGGAGAGTCTGCAAGAATTTGAACAAAAGAAATGTCACAACTTGTGGAAAAAGACTGTGCGCAAATCCGACATTTTTCATAACTGTCATATGTTCTTGGAAGTCTCCATGAGATACAATTAATCTTCCTAATGTGGTTTGTCAGGAGCCCATGGTGCGGAATGTTACGTTCTACAGTTTCTTGCTGTAAATAAGTGCAGCTTTTATAAAAAGGATTCCCTGTTTTAAGAATGAGGACTTGTACTCGGTGTCTTTCTCAATTTATAAATTTGTCAAAAGTAAGTTTTATAATCTAATTGTACGGTAAATATTCATATTTTATTGTATCTCTAGAAAACAACTGACAACCATATATTTCTAAAAAGGAAATGTCAGTAAATCAAACCAGTACTTAAAAAGTTTGATATTATAGCATAATGTTCTTGTTACTCTACATCACTTCGTAAGATAATTTATGTGTTAAGACCTGCGTAGACATACCTCAGTGGAACTTGTTAATGTGAAAACATAAAAGCAAGTCAATATTTTTTCTTACCTGGGTTCGTTCTGGAAATAGCATAACAGGCTACAGTGTTAAAGTGATACGTTTTGGCAGCAGTGTTTAATTTGCTGTAACCTTTGTAACCTTATTTATAAACTGAATTTTTGCTTTTATTTGCACATAGAATCTTTGAGGTTATGTGACGTCATGTCCGACGAAATGTATGTATGAAAGCATATTTGTGGATTAATTTGGACTACAGCGATTCGTTCCTTCCAATGCCCAAAGTAATGGTAGTTATTACCACAAAGATGTTAAGTCATAAACTTCACGGAAGTGTCAAATAATATTTAATTTTATGAAAAGTAAACATTTTCTTACATTTTGTATTTGCGTGTATAATAAAGAATCTAATTTTACCCATTACCCATTTTTAGATTCAGTAAGGCTACATAGTAATGTATTACATTGAACATAATTGTTATTCGTGATAATTGTAGTTTTTCTTTCAAATGGCTGCAGCGAATTTATTATTTCCATCTTATCAAAGAGACACCGACGTTTAAATCGTCAGCCGCAATGTTATTCTACTCGCAGAAATCGCAATATTTAATTATTAGTCCCACACAATTATATTTTAAAAAAGATTTAGTGAATCCACAAGACTTGTACAATAATGGTATTTAATTTTACATTGATTATTGTTAATATATTAGTTTTGATAAATTTATTTTCACTACCAAGTTTCAGAACTGCAATGTTTAAACTTCTATTGTTTACTTTGTTTGCATACAAGAGTATGAATGAGTGTTGTACCACTCACGTAGACATTATTGTACAAAATATGTTGATATGTTTACCACAATTCTACAAGAAAGCCTGATTTGTTTCTGTGCTTTGCCGTGTATTATCTAAAGAATTTCCTAGATATTAGTAACTTTTTATTACTTTTCATATTTCTACTATGCGTGGTTGTAACAGGGAGCAGAGTACAAATGTTCTTTGTTTATGTATCGAACTGAAAACTGGATAACTCACGAATTTCTTGCGAGTCTGTGATACATGAAGTAACTAAAGTGAGAGATGAGTGTTTCAGATCCGCGTGCTTTCTAGAGGCTGAAGTCAAAACTCGCGAGCCGTTCTTCCCCACCCCTCTCCGAAATCCCTTCCCTCCGATTCTCAGTCCCTCAGGCCCTCCCACCCTGCCTCCCGATTGCAATCCGTGGTGTAGCTGTCAGCACGCTCACCCTTCATCGTTGAAGATAGGGCCCAAATGCCGGTCTATCCATAGGAAGTTTGTAGTGAAGAAAGCGGATTTGGGGGAGGTTTTCTAGGAGCTCCTAGTTTCCTCTCCCTTCCAACCCGTTACTGCTTCATCATCACTTCTCCTATCCACTGAAATCGGTCATTAATTTTAGTTTTAGCCTTAAAAAATCGCAACATGATCAAGAATAAAGAATGTGAAAGTTCTATGCACTGCATTATGTCCTTCCATAGTTATTCTTTCTTTCTTCTTTTGCTTCTTCATTTTTCTTTTTTATTTCTTCTTTCTTCTACTTATTTCTTTTTCTTCTTTCTTCGTCTTCTTCTTTCTTCTTCTTCTTTCTTCTGCTTCTTCTCCTTCTGCTCTGGCTTCCCCAACGGCTTTTGTTCGATGGCTTGTGAATACTCAGGAGTGTCCTCGTCATCTTATTCACAATTGTCGTAATTCACGCTCTTCTTGGTCTCTCTCGAGAGTATCCTCGCTTCCATTTCGGCGCTCGACTCCGCCCGTCACCGCCCTCTAACACACCAGCTCCTCGCTTTTCCATTTCACTCTCTTTTTTTTCTCTCCTTCTGCAACTTTCGTCACTGTCTTTTTTCTTAATGCAACGATTCCTACACGGGTTTTCGTATCTGTCATTAGCTAATGTTGCGCTCCTACCAACATTCTCTTATCGTTCCCTACTGATGTTTATTATTATACAATCATAAATAACTGTTGCAATTGATCATTTACTGCATGGGCCTCTTATTTGTGGGAACTTATTTCAATTAATACAGTCACACAATGTTATTACAACTTATTACGACTCATCCTTGTCCACATTCCGTACTGTCTTTGGAAATCCTTCCACTCCCCCCCCCCCATCGATCACCTTCTGCACCTCTAACAATTCAGTTACCTCCATTTTGTCCTGCATTTTGATCACATCGACGTCGGCTACCCTCTTCATCTTCGCTTCACCGTCCCTTGACTTCCTTCTGTAACTCTTTCAATCCACCACCATTCCGCCCGGCATTTTGATCACCACATCTACTACGTTTACCCTCTCCATCGCCTCACCGCTCCCTGACTTCCTTCTCCCGACACCTTTCCCCGCGCTCCCCCTCGCTCCCCTCCCACTCCCGGAACGCGCCGCGCCGCGCCGCGCCGCGCCGCTCGCCCTGACCTCGCCGGTGTCCCCGGCGCGGCTCACGTTAACGCACGCGCCTATTGATTTACGGGAGGCGCGAACGCTGCCCCCCCCCCTCCGCCCGCCACGATGACGCGCGCACACTCGCCCGCGCGCGCACTGGCCCAACGAAGAGCTGCGCGAAGAGCGCGCGCGACGGCCAAGGCGCTGGAGGAAGCGACTGCGCGAAAAGGCCTATCGACGACGATGTACTGAAGTAGTAGGTCTGACGCGGACATCGAGGTGGCAACCACGCACAGTAGAAATATGAACTGTAATAAAAGTTTGTCATTTAGATTTTTTCGGTAATACATGGCAAAGTACGGTAACAATTTTTTTAAAAAAATCATTTTTTTATAAAGAAATGTTTTCTATTTTCCCTAAAGGTGGCTCTTGATGGTATTACTATCAAAATAATTCCAGGAATTTATTTTGTGGCTAGTAAAATAAATCGGATCCTAATATGATGCTGGCGATATCCTAGTGATTCAATATCAGGTTTTGTAGAATGCGCTTGAATGACCCATCCTTTTTATCAATTGAGATTTCTTGTGCTTTTAATATTAATTTTTTATTACACTAACGTGCATCTAACATTATTTGTTGAGACATTATTTCGTATTTAAAAAATATCAAAAACATTTTCTAGTTCCTATTTCCTCCTAAATTTAAAAATTGTTTCGTACTCTTTTTCCGAAGTGAAAAAATAAACACTAAAAATTTATTTATAATAAAAATAAAATAATTTTAAATGTTTTTTCTGCATTTTGATTCTTTTTTTTTCTAACAACCCAATAATTGACATGTTCAAGTACATACACACGTGTATGTACGTATACATAACTCAGACGGACACATGGAACACACACGCACGCAAATACATATGCCCCAGCGTGTTCACACTCGTACCCGCGTACACATTCTCATTGCCCTGCATACACACGCGCGTACATTCCGATTGTGCCGCTTGCAAGCCCTCAAACCTCAGGCCTCAAGCCCTCGAACAAACAAGCACACACACCCCACACCCCCTCACAGCCCACACCCCACATCCCCTCACAGCCCACACCCCACATCCCCTCACAGCCCACACCCCCTTACACACACACGCGCGCGCGCTCCGAGCACACCGCTCTCGGCAGGTGGCTGGGGCTTGGGCGTTCCAGAAAGCGTTAGGTTGCCCCTCCCTCCCCTGCCCCTCATTGCCCCCATTCCCCGCCGCTTACAGCGCAGATTGGCTGCCACGCCGCAGGATCGCCTGCTGTTTGCGCGCGGTCGCCCTACGCCAACGGACTTCCCCCACCTTCCCCCAACTTCCCCCACCTTCCCACACCTTCCCCGCCTTCCCCACTCCGCCTTCACGCAATGCAGGCTCTCCGGCAGGAGGCATGTGTTACAACGCCATGCCTGAATTATGAACTTATTTTAATTGAACATCTATGTAGCTGTCTAGGTTATCCGGGAAGAGCCGCGTCACTGTCATAATGGCTAACATTTCGATCAGCGTATTGTGGCCTTCTTCAGAGCGTACTGCACGTCAGCAGTACGCTCTGAAGAAGGCCACAATACGCTGGCTAAAACGTTAGCCACTATGACAGTGACGCGGCTCGTCCCGGATAGCCTAGACAACAGAAAGTCCGGCCGCGGAAGCCTACGCATCCATGAAGTTCTATATACTTCTATATACTATGAACTTATTTTAATTGAACTCATATTCCTGATGAACTTATTTTAATTGAACTCATATACCTGATGAACTTATTTTAATTGAACTCATATACCTGATGAACTTATTTTAATTGAACTTCTATATCTGATGAACTTATTTTATTTGAACTTCTGTATCTGATGAGCCTTTAAGTATGCATAAGTCAGATAAACTTATTTTAATTGAAGTTCATGCTTTTGATGTACTAGTTTTTAAGAATGGGCCTATATAGTTGGTAATAATAAAAATAATACTTGATAAGAGAAAATACTATTCTGAAATAACGCTTAAAGTATTTGGTATCCCAACCATATTTTTGCACTTAAGTCTTTTACATGTAGGCATCATCTCTTACTGTTGAAAAATGTTTCATATCTGAACTCGGTAATTTCAATCAGAACTGTAATCAGTAACAATCTGAACTCGGTAACAAAATCGTTATTAACAAAACTTAGTACAGTCGACTCTGGTTAGAATGAACTCGGATAGAACGAATCCTTGCTTATAGTGAACTAAAATCACTGGTCCCTTTACACTTACATTATAAATAACCATAAGGTTCGGTTATAGGTTCGGTGAGCATTCGGTTATAGTGAACCTGAACCTCCTGGAAATTAAATGCTTCCTGGATAAGAAAATATCACCTCAGGGCCACCAATTCCAACACTAGGCAACTTGAAAAAATATTGTCGCCCAGAATTCATAAGTTTCCCCTGAAGTGGAGGTAGCGGGCCTGAAATGGGAACCTTACTGATGGCCTTATTCCACTCGGGCCATGTCCTGCGTCGGCTAAAACTGGCGGCGTCGACGCGCGATTGCTTACTTAAGTTTGTCCTCATGTTACTTGATATTGCGCGGGACGAAGCGCGTAGAGTTCTACGTAGGCGACGGGAAGCACGCGATTGCCACCGCCAGGCGAAATCCGCCATACCGCGCGGAAAAGCGATCAGTTTCGTAAGCCGCTTGCGCCATGCCGCTACTGAAAGCATCTCGTATGTTATTAGGCGAGTAAAGGGGCGTTCGGAGAGTGAGACGGTGTTCAACAGTGCATGGTGCATTGAAGTGTGTCAAAACTGCATTACGATACTTGGACACAGAGGACAATGCAGAATCAAGTATGGAGATAGCGTGATCTCTGGAGAAAGATTTAGAGAAATATTTTAAGGACAAATAATGGTATTGAAATGTTCAGTTCATGCTTTTAATGTATGTTGCAGTATCTCTATATTAATAGAATCAATCTTTATGGATAAATTCTATGTAATTTTGACGTCGAATATAGTGAACCAAAATAGTTAGTCCTCAGGCGTTCACTATAACCGGAGTCGATTCTATCGGCGTTTTTCAGTATTATTTGCAGCGTTCTATATTAAAAGTCTATTATGACTATGCGAAAGTGGTGATAATGGGTGATGAGTATTACTGTAAGGACATGTTTGGAAAAATATCGATCTTTTTTATCACCATTCAGTTTCTAAGCGCGTAACCTCTAATAACTTAAAAAAATTAAATTTTACAGGAGTCTTTGACTTACACGTTTACCCACAATTGTGAAGAATAATTTCAGAAGTTCACGTTCATATTGCTCATGTTTCGCAAAAAAAGTGAGTCATTCACCAAGTGTTTTACAGCACTGAGGATATAAAAAATTGCTGTCAGTGAAAGCACAGAAATTCTTCAGTGTGCTCCGATCGCCCGCAAATTAAATCGACGCTCGTGTGTAGGAGCGCCTCTATGCATGTGTACGTATTCGTGTGCGTGGGCGTGGATATGTGCGTTCAAGCCCCTCAAAGGCGAAAGGAATTCCGAATCCCGAAGGCCCGCATCTACGATTCCGGGCCGGCGCGGCGGTGAGAGCTCGTTGGCGGTGAGACCGGAAGCACGCCGGCCCGGCATCGGGCGGGCGCAGGCAATCGGCGCGCGCTACGTAAACTCCATTTGGAATCCGCTGGAGAGGCTCTTACGCGGGAGAGGATTGGCGCGGATCGCCCCGTTCCCAGAGGCCCCGCCGCCCACCACCGGCCACCTTCCCGCCGCCCCCTGCCCGCACGCCGCCCCGTGCCTGCCCGCCGCCCGCTGCCCGTCAATCTTCAAACCTCCACCCTCCTTCGCTCTCCGTCCTCCTACGCTCCTCGCCATCTTGGCTGGTCGCCATCCTTCACACTTCCCCGTCCTTAGCTTTCCGTCATTTTTCTCTCTCCGCCGTCGTTCTCTCTCCGCCGTCGTTCTCTCTCCCCCTTCCCTTGCCATCCGACATCCTTTGTGTTTCGCGCACTGAAAGAGATAGCTGCTAGTAATCTATGGGAATCTCACACATGCATCCTTCAACCTACGTGCCTACTTCCCATACACTGCCTTAGAATGTAAGGTTTCGCTTTTGCCTGTTAATTATACGTTGTACATTTCCTTTATGCTTGGCAGTTGAGTCACAGTTGCCGTACTTTATTGCTCTTTCCATGTACACGCTACATAATCTTTCGTGAGCAATCTTAAGTGAACAGTACGCAGGTTTCAGTCCTAAAACTTTCATATTTTTCAGTCCGTTACCAATAGTGTCTGGATACTTTGTGATGTAATATTTTAATAACGAATGTCATAAACGCGTGGCACAAACGCTCAGCTCATACTACGTCTTATCCCTTTCATTTATTGATTCTGAGTTGTTGCGAAACGGGAAGATAACGTCACTGGATATGTTGCTGCTATTGCACGTCACTAGTAAACCACTGTCAGCGTCATCACGTGACGTTCAAACGTCAAGCACAAAGATTTTTTTCCCTTATTTTATTATCTCTTTGCTATATTTGCTTTCAAACTTTCTCATGATATTTCTGATCCTGTTTCTTTTTTAGCAGCACCCATTGCTACCTGTAATGCAGAGCTCTCTAGTGTGCCTGCCGTAGTTTTTAGCGCATGTCGAATTTTCCGCCTAGTTTTCTTTTTCCTCTTTTGCGTCTCTGATAAGTTGGTTCGCCTAAATTGCCTTTTTTCTTTCGTCCTCTCAATGTATTCAATCGGGGTATCTGCTGCGTTGACATTTTTTTTCTAAATCTTATCTTTTATTCAGAATATTCTATCTGATGATTATGCATCTGATGTAGATTATATGCGCACTTGAATGTGGTTCTTGAGAAATGCATGTTCTACATTCATAGACTGCGGTAGGTACCGAATAGATTACGCATATGGAGGGGGAGCGGTTTGGACAACGGGGTATGACTCTTTATGAAGATGTATCACTTTAGGCCGTATTCAATACAATTTTGTTTATTCCTCTCCCATTAGTTTCAATTGGCATTGACATTTTCCTTGACTAAAATCATGCTTTATTTCTTCGCAAAAGCCTGTAGCTTTCACTCATAATATTTATATCAGTTTCATGAAAGACTTAGATACTGTTACGTCACGGACTTGGGTTTTGTACTAATGCATTCCAAAAATCAAACCTGTGTTGTTTTAAGTTCACGTTAGTCAAATAAAATGTGTATAGTATGTTTAGGCTCGACTGATTTTCAAACGATTCCATAATACTGCCAACTTAATTTCCTGTCAATATTGCAAAGGAGGATGTAACTTTGTAATCTGTTAAAGAAAATCCTTGCACTTGAGGCAAGCGAATTGCTGAAGTTGACAGATTGTAGAGATCTGTGTCAGACTGAGTTTCGAAATAATCACAGTAAACGCTGACTCAAAAATTGATTTATTGGTTAAGTGCTATAGGCGTTACAAAGATTTGAATAATATTTTCAAACTTTTTATTTTCGTAACAATCTGACGTCTCTTGTACAGATGCTCATATTGCTTTCGATGGCTTGTATTGACGGCACTATTTAAAATATGATGTATGAAACACGTGCATTTGAAATTGATGTAGGAAGCAAAACTGAACTTCATTAATTAACAATTCGTGTTGAATCGCTAAGGATATTCCGGAGCATTGTGGACAAGGAAATAGGAACGAGTTATCAACGAAACAACAAATTATATTTTATTAGAATGACTAATCAGGACGTATTAAACTCTAGTGTCCAGGTGACAAAAGACGGGAAGCGTTGGCGAGAGAATGGCAAGTGACTTTCTCCCATTTCTCAACTCAAATACAAACTCGCGGGAAGACGGACAGGTAGCAAGAAGTCATTTACGTAAGACTATTCCACCCGTGAAATGAAAACCAATAGTGTTCAACTATACCTACAAAATGTTTCAATCAGGGCGGTGTATCTCAAAATGTTTTTCTCTTTTTCTATCCGATCTTTCTTACCGCTTCTACCTCCTGGCCCAATCATAAACTGTCACTCGTCTACCTTAGGAGGCGGTATACATCGATCACGATGCCGATGTCCAATAAACAGCGTATGTGTTGCAAGATAACCTCTGATTTTTAAGAAACGCTTCCAGTTGTTTTCAATATTTGACGTATTTTGGAACTCTGTTGAACATAATTTCATTCGAGGAATAGTAGTATTAAATTCCACTCGTGCTTTGGAAGTTCTTAGATAAATCCCCTCCTCATTCGCGAATCGGGAATTTATCGACAGTTTTCAAAGCACTCGTGGTCTTACCTATGATAAAGCGTTTCTTGGTCTTAAAACATCGTAGCCTGTCCTGTCTCATTCACCATCGACGGCAATGGTAGCGTTGTCGTGGGTGATGAATGAGTCATGACAGGCAAAAACGTCATGCGCACGCACAATCTACAGAATTAAAGGGCCTAAAATGTGCGCAGTTATTTGATTTCTGTGGCAGCTGACTCGCCCCTTTTTTAATAAACGATGCTTTACTAACTCATTAATACTGATTTATTTCCCATGCATTTCAATTTCAACATATTATCAATATTCGTACTGTTTTATGTTAGGAAAATGTTGTTCTATGCTTCGTTATTATATACTTCACACTTATATAGTTCGCAGAGCTTGTAAGCATAAAAAAAAATTTCTTCTGTATTAATCTCGAAAATATCCAAGTATCTCATGAACTCCAAAATTCAAGATTTCTTAGCACTACCTACCTTCATGGTTTCAATCAACATTGCAGATGCAGCTGAAAAATCTCAATAATGCATTCCGTAAAACTGACACTACGTTTTAGAAGGAATATCACTACATTTTAACACGAAACGTGGACAGTACTATCGTTTGCCATGTTTTTATTTATTCCATTCCTAATGGTTCTTGTTCTAAATTCGCCGGTTTAGAACTAGCTAGTTACTGTAATACATATCCATCCTGGTTGACATCTTCGAATAACTTCAAGCACTTTCTATGGTTGTCAAACGTATCTTGCTATTGTTGCACCGGAATAACACCCTCTCGATGAACGATTTATCTTTTTACCATTCTCCTGGTTTCGTTAGTCATTATCACGTCTTTGATGATGTGCAGTTGTCAGTATGAAGTTGAAAGGAACTAATTGTGATATTTTATTTTATCACACCAGGACTTTGTCATCAGATTGCCACTAGACACGACCAAAATACGGACGAGAAGAATTCACAGGTAGTTTGCTTCTCACTTAGTAACTACCATCAAGTATATTCGTATTTTACTTAACACCTTTAGACTGTTTGCAGTTCACGTCTCTCTCACGAAATAAGCTCAGTTTTACCATTCTAAGAATTGAAATACAGTACAAACTTATTTGTCAGAAATTCAATTATTTTCTTCGCATTTTCCTCCGTTATAATTTATTTTTCCCGTGTTCCCCAATGCCCACATTTATCATTTAATCTGAGAACCCCACTCCTGACGGATGCGCTCTACGATTCGTTCCCGCTAATTGAGGAAGAAGACCTTGTTTGCGAGCGGTGTATTAGGGCTGCGCTGGCTCGTGCTGAAACAGCGGCTCATCCGCTAATTTGTCGCCGCTGGGACGCAGAATGGTTTGGCCCGAGCGCTGCTCCGCTCTCTAGAGACGCAGCATCTGATTGGCCGCGCTTCGCGGAATGGAAAATGCCCTCACCGCTGTTCCGCTTAGCGGATAACCAAGGCCATCATTCTACGGAGTAAACAGTTTGCAGAGGGAGGAGAAAGAAAGAGGAGAGTAAATAAATTTGAACGATTGTGAAGAGATAAGTGAACTATAGAACACAAGTACACGTGTTTGTATAGCATACTGTTGCCAAATTTCACAGCAATATGCAATTTTTTATCTGTTACTATCAATGTAATGTATTTATCCCGTAATTATATAATAGCTATAAGCTATAAATCTAAAAGTAATTCTCTTGTCTATGTACGCACGTGTATTTGAGTGAGTGAGGTCATAAAAGGTATTAACATAATGACATGATGACCAGTCTTTCTCCTCTATATTTCATATACTATCTGCCTAAAAATTAACATTTTGAAACAATTTTTTCTAGACAATTAAAAACTTATTTTAATGGGAAACTCCTGCTTTAATCAAAGAAATTTTGTATTATTTTTTAATGTGATTTTTATTTCCCATGGGTATGTGTGGCTTGTAAAGTCGTAATGCTAATGGAAAACAAACAATGGTCTGTCAAAAAATATCTTAATGAATATTAATGATTTGAATATAAAAAAATGTAAGCAGTTTATTTGAATGTAGGCAGATCTGATCTGAACTTGAAAGCAATTGTATCTGAATTTCTTTCAAAAATTTGAAATCACCTGAGAAGGAAGGAGATGAAATTTCGAATTATTTATATGTGCTGAATCTTATAGTTCAGAGTATTTGAAAATTCGAATCATGCGTGTGTACTGAATCATATAATTCCGTATATTTGCTTTTTAGAAATTACTGCTACACAATCGCAGACGGCCCAGGACAAATGACCTTTAGAATTCGCCATTCGGCAGTAGCGTTATTTGGTCCCACTAATTGGCCGGTTTCCAAAATCCACTCTCCCGCCGGTCGAATTCGAAACCACAGGCAACACAAACGAAATACCTGCTCATTCGCCGTGCTTTTAATAACTCCACAGCAAGAGGCGGATAAAATAAATGGATCGTTATAATGAATCCAGCACTATACGGCGCCGATAAGTTTATCAGGCTCGTTTCTGTCGGCACCCGCGGCGGGTCCGCGTAATTTACGGAGAGCGAATTGTCCGTGTCGCGATAGAGTAATCAGCGTGATGCTGCATTTCCATAGCTGTCGCGGGGCTGCGGTGTCGCTCTGGTATTCAGGCGGCGGCGGCGGCGGCGGCGGCCGGAGAGCTTTGCGGGAGGGTCTGGCGGACCCATGGGCGCTGCCCGCCGCTGGACAATGGTCGCGGCGACGCACATTGTCTCAGGCGCCGAGAGGCCCCGTGAAAGGCGCCTCAAGGCGCGCTTTGCGGCCGTTACGGGCACGAACTTCTCGTTTCGCAGTTCTCTCGGTCTCATTCTCTCTTCCCCCCCCCCCTCTCTCTCTCTTTCTCTCTTCCCTTCTCTCCTTTTTCTCTTCCCTCTTCTCCTTTTTTCTTTCCCTCTTCTCTCTTTCTCCTCTTCCCTTCTCTTTCTCCTCTTCCGCCTCTCTCTTTCTGTCTTCCACCTTCTCTCTTTCTCTCTTCCTCTTTCTTTTCTCCTCTCTTCCCTTCTTTTCTCCCCCTCTTTCTTTCTTCTTTCCCCTCTCTCTCTTTTGTTTCCCTCTCTTCTCTTTCTCTCTCTTCCCCTCTTCTTTCTCGTCATTCCCTCTCGTTCTCTTTCTCTCTCTTCCCCATTCTCTTCTCTCTTCCGTCTCTTGTCTTTTCTCTTTCCCCTCTCTCTTCTTTCTCTCTTCCTCTTCTTTCTTCTTCCCCCTCTTCTCTTTTCTTTCCCCTCTCTCTCTTTCCTTTTCCTTATCTCTTTTCTCTCTCCCCCCTTTCTTTTCTCCTTTCCCCTCTTTCTTCTCTCTTCTCCCCCTCTCTTTCTCTCGTTAGTCCTCTCTTTTCTTTCTCTCTCTCCCTCTCTTTTTCTCTCTGTCCTCTCTCTCTTTCTCTTCTGTCTTCTTCTTTTTCTTCTGTCCTCTCTTTTTCTCCTCTCTTCCTTCTCTTTCTCTCTCTCTCTCCCTCGTTTCGTGGGGTGGTTCCCTCTCTCGTTTCGTATTAGAGTGAAACGTTTTATAATGAAGGAAATGAAACACAAAAATGCTCAACAACCGTGGTGCAATATTTTACAACTTCAATGCATTACTTCTTTTACGATTTATTTGACAATGGTAATTCACATTCTGTTTGGTCAGTAGAATTCAATACTAGCGATTTCTATACCACTGATGACAAAAATAGCATTATTATTTTAATGTTTTGATGTACGAGTAGATCGCTGAATAATAGTACGATTCTCAAATATTTCTTAATATACATACTGTATTGGGTAACAATAAACATCGTTACAATGCTGAAGTATTTGCAAAAGAATTTGTGTTCACACGCTTTTTAAAAACTTCTCTTTCCATTAGAAGCTGAAGCAATAAAAAATCTGCCACTTAATATTTCAGCCGATATTGATGTTCGTCATTTCTCTCTATTCAACTTGGACAACTAAGATGAATGACGTATTGGTTTAACGAACACGCAGCAAATTAAGTGGTTAACTCGCGAGATAATTCTACTATTCTGCATTAAAATGCTTGAACGTGATTTTAATTACGTATTTAGTTGTCTTTTACTTATAAAATTACTTCTTGCTACCTTGTATTTTAAATTAAAACAATTCTGACAGCGTGCATGTATTTTGCTTCTGATGTTGTGACATACGAGCTGTTTACCAAAAACACATGAGCTCTAACTCTGTAAAGACCAGAGAGATAAATTCAGTTTTCTTGTGTATATTACACGATCCACATTCTGTTGCTTGACGAGGAAAGGATTGTATACTAGCGTCCACCAGAGAAGGAAAAAGCTTCCCTGTGCCTAAATGACAAGTTCGTTCCACTAATGCCTTGTACCTTACTCTACATTTTCCGCCAACTTCCTTCACACATACGTTACTCCCTTCACCTCTACTTCTGCCCTCCGCCGCCTGGCCCGTCCCCCAAAATCACCGCTTATCTCCTGCGCCGGCGAGGTCGTTAATCTCCACTGGGCCTCCTGCAAGCTGCCTACCTCAGCTGCCGCCTCCGCCAGGGCTTCCGCCGCGCCGGCCTCCGACACGACGTCGCCCGTGTCGGCAGCCGCGACGAGGGCAAAGGCGGCGGCGACAGCCCGAGCGGAGCAAGGCGAGGCCCGACGAGCGAGCGGAGAGGCCTCGCCCCCCCC
>BOPP01000138.1:1567514-1585121 GCA_017312745.1 Gryllus bimaculatus
AGAAAAAAAGCTATTTTGTAGTGTTGAAAGCCAATTTTTATGTTTTGGTAGTTAATATTAGTTTTTATTAGTTTGCATTCAGAGAGTTTTCAATGAGTAATTAAATAAATAAAAAAATAGCGAAAATGAAAGCGATTTAAATTATTTAGACCGAATATCCGTATGCTATTTGACAATTACCTATGTCTTTTTGTGATAAGGTGATATTTAAAAGAGAAAGGGTTTGAGTGCTATAATATTTACTACAGGGCGAGTCTGGGGTAAAATGAGAAGAGCTCATAACTGAGCGGAATAAATGATAGGATATTTTCAGTATTTGTTCGGAGTAAAAGCAGCATCCTGCGGCAGAGCCAATGTGGTTTTCAACGAGATAAACTCTTGTGGCGTGAGTTTACAAAGATTTAAGGAAGGTCGAGAAAAAAGATGGCGTTGTTCAATGTTAGCAATTCAGCGGGTGTATAGGATGGTGAGGGAATTTTCTTCTTGTGCAGCAGGACAACAAATCTCGGACTATGCGTTCCATAGCCGCTGGCTTGTAGGATGGGCGTATGAGAAAGAGCAACTGCTTCCAGACATGTACACCTAGCATAAGGTTTGCTGTCACAGCGGAGCACTCGACTCGCGCTACGAGACGCTGGGCCACCTTCCACACAACACGACAACGGCCACAAGCGTGGAGGGAAGTTTTGTGAGACACGCTTGTGAGCGCCTGCGGAGAGCGTGATGTAGGTAGAGAGGTGAGAAATTATTTCCGAGTAGGGTGTTAGTGGCGGCGTTGCGATGGGCTAGTATTATAAAGAGGCTAACAATCTTAAGGGAACGTGTGTCTTGACGAGATTCGTCGGTTTTTAGAGGTTTAGTTGATTAGGTGATTTCCGCGCGTCATAGATAAAGTCTGTAGCGTTATGTTTTAGTCTCGAGAGAAAGCAGCGATCTTCACAGTTTTGAATGACGAAATTCGGAGATGACCTAGCCCGTCAGAATGCGGGGGTTTCCCTCGATTAACTTCCAGCAGCGTGGCATGCGCCAAACTCTAAGGATCCGGATTGGGCAGGCGGTTGTGCGCCGAGCGTACTAAATGCAGAGTGGTGAGAGAGCACACTAAGTTGCCATGGCCGTCGGGGACTCGGCTGCTCGGATGTAAATGCGTCCATTTAGGACCAATTGGATTTGGCGGCTGGAAACGCACTCAGGTGCTAAAGCTCTAGTTGAAGGTGCTCATAAGTATCAAGAGATTATACGATACGAAATGCGTGAAGTTAAGGCAGAGGAGGATGAGTACATGGAGTGAGTAAAGGGATAATCTAGAAAGAATTGGAGAGTGCTCTACCCAAGGTTATTAAGATTGATATAACTAAGGACAAAGGCATTTACAAAGCGAATCGTTTTTAAGAGACTTGATTTTCTTAATTAGCTAGAACGTATTTACAAAATAATATTTATTAAAGTGTTTGTTGGATTGTGTTTTTGGTTGCCAAAAGAATATAGTCTCGCACACAAGCGGAAAAACGTATCTATTATTAAGAAAGGAAGAAGGTTGATAATATTTGTCATGAAGAAATGTACGACTCTATGTGAGAAAATTTCTGTACTGAATGTTCTAAAGGGTCAACGTAACGGACGCGTACTTGGTGTTTCCATCCTGCCTTCTGTTGAGACATCGTACACTAACGCACGTGTGGCCCAAAGTCCATAGACTGGAGTGCTGAGAATGATAATAGAGCATTAAGGCTATACGCAGAAAGAGGATAATATTTGTGACTACGCCTTTGAGTGCCTCTTACGCCCTCGCCCATGCTTCGTCTTTCTCTGCCGAAACCGAAGATCCCAAAGACAGGGATCGCGGTTGGATAGGGTGCTTGGCGGAAAGAGGCATGGGATGTGAGGGGAGGGAGGGGCGAGGAGGGTGGAGGGTGATGGACGGACAGGAATAGTGACGGACCGGACGAGGTGGAGAGAGGTCGGGCTGAGTGGACGGTGGGGGGCGAGGGTGACGGGCGAGGGTGCGGGGGGGGGGGGTGGAAGTGGAAGTGAAGAGGGTGGGGGGTGGGCGGGGTTTCCCTTTCCCCCAGAGGTCATGTGGGTCGGGCAGCAGAGCGTTCGCGGCTAGAGCCCTCCGCTGCGCTTTTTGGCCGGGCGCTATTCTTGCTAGATGGAGTTCCCGGGCGAGTCGGAGGGTGATGAATTAAGGAGGCTGCCCTCGCTCGTTCCGCCCGCCAGTGCGCTGCGGCTCCCCGGCCCAGCTCAAGACGTCTTCCGCGCTCGGGGCGGGCCGCAAGGGGGGCAACGGTAATTTGAGGTACACACTGGTGAGTCGGCGGGTTGCCTACAGATTCTTTGTTGCGGATTCGAGCTCGTTTGTAGACCACATATGACTTAAATGCACAAAGGAGGGTAAAGTCGTAATAACTTGACGGCAGAGTAAATTATATAAAGTGTCCCGAGAGTATTTGAGATATTTAGACAACTAATAATTATTTCTGCGGTTTTGAATGAGCGATTTCGTTCAATGTAACGTAGATAACTACAGTGTATGGAGATAACGTTACAACACTGTTGACATTTAATTTACGGTCCACAGAATTATAAGGACAGGAGGAAATTGATAGCTTGTGTTCACACGAATTGGGTTCCAAACAGACAATTCATAATATTAACGAAATTTGAAAATTTAGACAGTTTGTGAACAACAGTGAAACCATCAATTTCAACATATTTTTTAAAATGACCAAAAGCAATATTATGTTCGCAAATGTAAGTTATACAAACATGCTTCGAATATAATGCTCATATTAAATGGTGAATATTCACGATGCATGGCAATCAACCAACAAGCGATCTCGTTTCACGGAAATATGGCGGTTAGCTAGCGCTTACCTGAAACAAACATTCATAGTTAACTTGTATAATAATAGTAAATAGTATTAAATATGAATTCTTATGAAATATACAGTTTATTTTAAATCCAGGCGCAATGTTTATTAATGCACATTTGATAAAACACGTGACATGAAAGTGTGCTAGGACAATTATTTTAGAGTAAGAATTTAAAAATATTAATAGCAGCAGTAAAAGTTAAAGAAGACATAAACTAAAAACTGGAATAGTGTGAGGAAAGTAAAAATACTTGTACAGAACTGAGAGATGTAAATAAATATTAACAGTAAAAAATTTAATGAAATAAAAGATGAGAAAACTGTAGTGGCCAGGAACGTATTACGTGGCAACGTTAATACAGTGAAGTGTTTAGTGAGTTGAAACATTAAAAAATGTGTTAAAAAATATCTTAAGGCTGACACTAAAAGAGAAACAAAGTCCGCCCTGGAGGAGGCTTTCTCATGTTCAAATGGGCTAAATCAATCAATGAAATTATGACTATCGAATTTGTAGGCAACAATGTATTTAGAATGTGAAGTAAACATTTGTAGTCTCTTCAGAGTTGGATGTGTAAAAAAAGTGGCTGTATAATGGAAAAATGTGGATATGGAGGACAGTCGCATAAACTGAAGGTTCTATTTCCCTGAGTAAATTTATAAGAAATGAGTGACGAAAATCGCGAGTTATACACATTTGGAATTATGATATTTAGAACGTGAAGAAAGCTATTGCTGGGATATGGTATGATACTGCATTGTTTCTAAGTTAAAATATAATTCGTTGGATTGTAGTTGGAGATATGACAGTTTTCGATTTATAAAACTATTCATGTACAAGAGTTTCATCGGAGAATGTCAGAAATATTTCAGAATCAGAAAAACATAATGGAGAGCGCTTTGATGCAAAACGGTTGAGAAAAGTGTTAAATCAATGCCAGGCCAGATCATTTACTAAACATTCCTCATTAACGCAGGCCATTTATGTTATAACGATCGCCAAACACAGTAATCGATCTTCGTATCAGCACAAACCAGGAGCCGGTGCAGCTACCTGTTACGAGCGGGCGCGCCTAAGGGCCCTTGCACACCCGTCGCAACCCCGGTGCGGCTTCCGAACGGAGATCTTAGCACGTGCAGGCGTGTTTGGGCCTGGTGTGGGATTCGGGGGACTTCTGTAAGAGAAGTCGCAGGAAGGGTGAGTATAAGATCGTTACAAGGGTAGGATAGAAGGCTTTAGAATGAGTGATATTTCCAGCTGTGGCTGCGGGTCACGGTGGGTTTCTTACCTGCTAGCGGTCTCATTGTTAGTCGCGCGGGAGGGTCGGTGAAACCTCCCGGGCACCGCTTCCACGGCGGGCGGCGGTTCGGGTCGCGGCGTACAGCGGTGTGGCGTCGAAGGGCCCTGTTTGCGCTTGTGGAGCCCGCCGGCCATAGCGGAACGTGGGAGGGCGCGACATTACTGTGAGATAGGGCCGTGGTTGTAAGGTGGCTGGGCATGTGCAGGTTGGGGGTGTGGTGGAGAACTCTATGTGAGGAGTGTCGGTGCCGGTATTTATATAGCCGAGACCGGTGCGCCTTATGCGGGCTTTTGCAGTATTAGCTATGTGGCATTTGGAAGTGGGATAGCACTTGGAGGGCGGTCGCTGTCGTGGTGTCAGGTGGGTGGTTGCGCAGGCGGCGGTGCGTGACAGGGACGTGTATAGGGTGCTGGCGGCCGGATGAGTGCGTAGGCTACCGGCGGAAGCGTAGATGAATGAAGGCCGCTAGCTTGGCGTCAACAGGGGATGGAAGTGGTAGCAGTAAGGCTTTAATGATGGATTGTTCAATTAGCAGAACGGGTACGGGCGGGGTTTTAGCTGGTCTTGTGGTCTTTTGTTGTCTCTCAGCGAGGTCGGCGGAAGAACCTACCTGCAGACCCCCTTTCCACGGATACTGGCGGCGGGTTTTCGGCTGCGGCGTACAGCGGTGTCGGGTCGGAAGGGCCCTGCTGCTTGTCGGAGCGGACGCCTGGCGCCGTGTAACGTGCCCCTTATTGCAGAGGGACGGCTCGCCGCATCGGAGGAGCAAGTGGGACTGCACGGACGGCCACGTTCCGGGCAAGCGCCCGTCGGCCATTCCGCTCCGCGCGTCGTCAAGGAACGCAACCCGCCGCATCAAAGAGATCATCTTCGGCGGAAAAGACGCACTCATTCATCCGGTCTTCCACAGCCGGGCGATCGGGGCTATACAGAGCCGCGTGAGCCGTTGTTAACCCATGTGGGCTTTCAAAGGTATCTGTTCCTTGATGTGCTGTTGTTGTAGGATCAATTCGCAGAACCAGGAGTCAAGTGGGAAAGGATTGGTGTGCTCCATGGAGGTTCTTTTGCGAGGAAAAAATGGAGAACTCTATGGCTTTAGCGAGGGAAGAATGGTCGTTATCTTTGAGAGATACGTAGGACAGTATTTTTACAATTCTCACTGAAGTGCGCGCAATTCTGTCAAATTGCCCATCCAATTTCTCGAATTGGACAGAGAAACTGATTATAATTCCCCTCTAAGTATGGGAATACTTAGTAGTTTGAGAATTTTACGCTAGTATAAAAGTTTGATAAGATTTAAAAGAATAGTTTTGAAAAGTGAGTTTTTGCAATGTAGTACACTTATAATAGCATTTGTAATTGTAATATTTTTAGGAGAATAGTGTAACGAATTTACTAAGAACAATAAAGTACCAGAATAGGTAATAACTGTCAGGGATTACGTTTGTGATACTGTATAGAACCGCAGAAAAAGGGGAAATATTTACAAATTAAAACTCTTGTCACAAAAAAATATGGTTGTCCCTTTTGGGAGCATAGAGATACATCATTGTAGTGATATTAGAAACAAAAATATTTAAAGAACGCGAAAACGAATCTGAAGCATGCAGGATGTTTAACTAAAGCAAAACTGTAAACATAAAGTATAGAACAAGTCTCAATGTCAAATTGGTAGAAGAACACGAGCTCAATTGCGATAATAACGATAAGAACGCAATTAAATAACTGAATAATATATTCTGTGGACTGCACTCAGGCGGTCCCGGAGATTGGGATTTTGATTCTCGCCTGTAGAGAATTCCGAATCTAACGCGATTCTAGGAGACGGACCGTAAGCCTCGATTCGCTGAGATATCCGGCTTGATTGTGCTGGATATTAACGGAGGCTTCAACTGAGAGGTGAGATGCGTCGATGTGATAAATATGGAGAGTAATTGAATGGCGCGTCGGTGCTGTTGCGAGTCGTTAGAGCGAACGAGGTGGATGGCGGCAGCAGCCAGCTCTTCGGGGTGTGGTGGCTGGGGCGGGTAGGGAGCGGAAGTGGTGATGGAGCGGAGGCAGCGGAAGCCTGGCTAGAAAGGTAGGATGGGATGGGAGGTGACGAAGTGGGGATGCTAGGTCAGTGAAAAGCGAAGGAAGTTGTGGAGCGGGCGAAGAACGTAGGGTGTGTTTGACACTGCAGGACAGCGGAATGAAGACGGGAGGGATGAAGCGAAGTGGGGGGGGGGGTAAAGATGCCGGCGTCGTTCGGGTCCGAGTGGAGTGTAGGGTGGGAGGCAGTTTTGGAGACAACCGTGGTGAGGTAGCGTGAGTGGCGATAAAAGGAGCAAGTGACGGCAGGGATTTGCGGGAGCGGTGGAAGAGGTGGCTACGTAATGCCTCGAAGGGTGAGTGGAAGCGCGGGGGAGTGGGGGCGAGGAGGCGGGTGGGGGGCGGGAGGCGGTGGGAGTGAACGTTGGGGTGGGGGGGGGGAGAGAGGAGTTGGCATTGAGCAGCGGGGGGTCGGTGGTAAGTTGAGCGTTCGGCAGGGGCGGCAGGTGAATTGAGGCGGCGGGGACGGGCGAGGGTGGTGGGAGGCTGCAGGACGATGGAGATTCGAGGCAGCGAGGACCGTGGGGTCAGAGGACGGCGGAGGCAGCGGGGAGAGCGGTGTAAATAGGGGGCGGCGGAAGGCAGGCGGGGGGCGCCTGCAGCTTGCAGGTGGGTGGAAACGCGATATCCCCCCATTTCGCTCGCAGGTCTGATTCGCTCTCGCTGGCAGGAGGGCGGATGATGGGGTCACTGCGGATATCACGTCTAAACAGTTTTAGTGGTCCGGTTCAAGAAAGACCGCACGCAGCGATTATAATGCACAGTGCGCAATAGATCAAAAGATTCGATATTCTACGTGTGTAAGAGAAAATAATTTAACAGGGGAGACAAAATCATGAAAAATAAGTCTCGAGTACGTTCATGTCGGAAAATAATCCGTCATGACTGGAGGAATAATTGGAGCTGTATAAATTCACAAGAGCATAAGAGGTGATTTAATATTTTGGGAAAGGGGAAGATAGTATCAGATTCGACAGCAGCATTTTGTGTGATAAAGGAATTTGGTAAGTACGAATAATGATATTTGAAGCTTTGCAATTAATATCGATATTAAGTTTTCCTAAGAAAAAGTATTTTCCAAATAATATTGAAAGCTAATCATTTGTTTTTCTGACACCATCCTTAATTATTTATCACATTTTTAAGGAAATTAATGAATTTTTTGAATTTATATTATGTATTTCTGTTTCAGCTATATTTATTAAACTTTTTTAAGTGTGTTGGGTGCGAAGTCTTCAGTGTTCCTTTCATTGTTTTGGATCAATGAGAGTACTTCGCTTCAAAATATTTTAAAATAGGGGTGTTTCCCATAAAAGTTGACCGTAGTATGAGCACATATGTTTGTATTATATTTTAACTACTTTTAGCTGCTGTACATTAAAATATTTGGAAGGAACTGAACTATGTAAAACAACGATGAGGGCAAATATTTAAAACATCGTGCACGACGAAAAAAGTACATAAAATAAAAGGACGTTCTGTTGGGGGATGCTAGAATTTTACCATCCCCACGTCAGGCTAAACATTGCCGGTGTCATCAAGGAAGCATACGTGCAGTTGATATCCACGAGTACAGTTGACCGAATAACATCGTTTCGAATTTTTCGAGGCTCGGCAAAGTTTTGTTTTATGAGAGTTAACAAGTGGCCCTCTCTGTCACACAGAACGTCGTCGGGGCACATGTTTCAGTAGAAATTATTAGTGGGGGTTATGTTTACAGGGAAACTGTGATGCACATGGCCTATTAAGGTACGAAAATGCAACACGACGTACGACAAAAAAACCTTGTGGCATGTCCGGTGTTGGCGGCATAGTAACTTTACGTATTGGTTTAGCAGAGGGATTTGTCAGATTCAATGTATAGTGGCGTTGGGAATACTGAAGTAATTTACGATAGAAAATTCACAAAACTAATCCAAAAGATAGTTTATATGCGTGGCTTTTAATGCAGAATAATGCCGAGTAATAACAAGTTATGAAGACCGCAGATGGATAATGTGTTGGTTTGTGATAAAAAAGATGAAGGAGATACGTGAGGAAATATAAGTCTTCAAATGGTACTGAAGAGAATGGGGACGCAATAGGAAGTGAATTTTTATTTGGCTTGCATTAGTCTTGCGTCACTGAAACACAAATTCAATCAATTGTTACTGTTATCGATTGTTACGTTGTAAACATGGTAAAGATTCTTTTTTCCTGACCGTCGGATAATTTTCATGAATTAGTTGGTAATGGCGTGAGGATAATATGGTCTTCCTGAATTACGAAGTTATATCTTGTTTGGAAGGTTGGAAGAGGTAGTGTGAAGTGGAGACGCTTAAGGATAAACAAGGTTCAGATTTCAAACGACAAGTAGCTCAGTGTGATCTTAAAGGTAATGAAGAGCCCAAAAATGTAGAAAAAAGTATTTCCAAGATGTTACATCTCGCGTAAGGCCAAAATCCGCCTATAGTCAATTTACAAACATACAATAAAGAAGAGCCGAGTCTTATGGAGGTATGGAACGCAATGTGTTATGTTTTACGCAGCTCTAATTTGGCTGGCATAGCGCGACACAGGCAGATTAAATAGTATCGCTTTTTGACGAAACTAGGTACCAATAATAATTAATCTTAATGCTTACGTAATTTTGTGAGGGAAGTCGAAAGGCCAATAACAATCTAGATAAAAGATTGTAAATAAATAAATAAATGAAGTTGATGTCAGTTTTGCTTGGTTTTACTTTCAGTACTGGATACGATTGAGGAGAGCCATTGAAGACCGAAGGCACAGCGTGTCAAGGGCTGATGGTCGCGACGACATATGAGGTAGGAAGTCAAAATGTCTTCCATAACAGTTTTGACCGTGTCCAAACGTACGTGGACGGAAATTGCGGTTTGTAACAGTACAAGGACTGTAGCGGTGATGTTTAGATACGACAGGCGGACAGCTGACAGAGACCGGAGGCTTCAAACTATATTAGCTAATATTTTCTTACATAAATATCAGCAAATTCTGCGGTGCACGCGGTGTCTGAGTTTTGCCAGAGCGGTCGAACTTTATATGCCATTACGGTTTATAACGTCATTCCTTTTCCCTGGTGTTTGTGTCGATTCTTTTTGGTGTTTTGGTTTACCGACTGTTGGAGGCGGGAGGAGACGGTCCTCTCTCATGGAACGCGACGCAACATACACGTGGGCTTACCGGTTTTTTGTGCTATATAGGTATTTCCTCAGGAATGTCATAAATTCCAGAATCTTCAAAATCCTGTCTGACACGATTGTGTGGTATTGTAATCATGCGTAGTGCGAGTTTTGTGAATGCTTAGAGAAAATGAGCGGCACAGTATGGAAGATGGAAAGGACGGTTTCGCGGTTAAACTATTTTTTCGGCTATCACGGACCTCATTAGTAGATCCCGATACGTAAGCGGTGTTTTTAAGAGGAAGTAATTTACAACTTATAAGGGAACAAGATTTATCACTTTTTATAGCAGAGTCCGCAGTCTTTCTGTCGAATAATCGTGAGATTGTTTGGCGCAGCTTTAAGAAACTTTCCTTTAAAATCGGTAGATTTTAACTTAAGGTGCGAAGTTTAATGGAAAGTAACGAATGGGTTTTTAAAAGGTAAATAAAATAGTTATATGTTGTTAGTTGTAAAAGTCATTCGTATGGTCTGTGAATAGATGGGATAGTGATAGAATTGCAGTTGATATTAGTGAAAGAAATTGGCACAATAAATGGTAATGGACGTAGAATTTTTTTTAAATTTGACTTATATCATGAAAGGTTTGTGATTAACATATGTAACATCGGTTTTAAATAAATTTAAATAGATTTCTAGTGGGGATATAATTAAGACCATCACGATGATATGATGTAAATAGTCGCAAAGTAAAACACCGTTTTTAGTTCGTTTGTTGTGTCGTTGTTCGTAGAAAGTATATTGCATTATTAAGCGGCTTATGAAGAGAGAAAGGTAGAAAGATGTTATTGATTTCTCAATCATGTGATAAGCAGGTGTTCCATGTTTTGGTTTCGTGCGCGTAGTGATGTCAAGTTCGTCGCGCGGGTGGCCATCTTCTGGTTTGTGCCACCCTAACGAGCTATGACAAAAGAGCGCATCTATACGTGATTCGCGTAAAAAAACTACCAATATTCGTCAGCCATTTGCACATTCCCGGTGAAGGAGAAGAGTGAGAGCTGGGGGAGGGAAAACGCTCGAGATTGAAATATCTCAAGATGAATAGGTTGATACTTTTCGGATTGGTAGTTAACAGTGAGAGAGATGAAAAATGAGAAATTAAGGAAAGTATTTGTTTATGTGGGAGATTACACGAAAGCATTTTGAACGTTAATCATTATATTTTTTTTAAAAAACAAGTAATAATGTGATTTACAGGAATAATATATAGAATTATTAACGAAAAGGAATACACTCTTATGCATATTTTTTCTATCGGTCCCTATGGGTAGTAATTAAATAAAGATACAAACTAAAAATCGTACTTATTTTTGCGTCGCAATCAATAAGAAGAACGCCGTATCTACAGTGCTAACTGTTCTCTCGGTTGTTGTTAAGAAATTTCAATATGTGAAGTAATATAAGAATTATGCGGTGATTGGAGGCTTATTTTAGATGATTTTAGATCGCATTTATGATCCGATTCAATTCTGTAGAGAGAAACAATATTCATATTTTTAGTTAATCATCGATTGCGTTTCCATGGTTGTTTTTTATATCTAATTATCACAACTTAAATATGTGATTACAAGGATTTTTAATTAATAATTTAACCAGTGTAAGCGGCGATACCCTATTATAAGGAGTACTGTTGATTCAACCCTCTTCGTATGATATACCTCATCGACGTTTTGGTTTTTGTTTATAAAAAAGAGAAAAGTACGGTGTAATTACAACGCATCCGGGTGAGTGAAAAGAGAGGCACAATCAAAACGAGCAAGCGAAGAACGTAAAAAGACAAATAGGTAAACTGAACAAACAAGGCGGTAGCCGGATGCCGAACAAAGGAGACAAGAGAAACGTCCAGGCGAAAGACAAGTTTGAGTGGGTTGAGAGCGCCATTGAGCGTTTTGCGCTGGCGGGGCCGTGGCGGGACATCGGAACTTGTTGTAAGTTTACACGCCCGCGGGCACCGTCGGCAAAAACAGCGCGCAAGGGAGGTGGGTGCGGTCAGTGAGTTTATGCGGCGACTGAGGCGGCCCGCAGTACTGCAAGCCGAGCGCCTGCACACCCTCCGCGCAGTGCGGTGGGCTGATGTGGTCTTGCTGCCGCTCAACTGATCTAGCCGGAGAAAGTCTTTACGAATTTGTAGTCATGACACTAATTTTATTTTTGAAACAAACTTTCTCTATATAAAGATGTAAAGTATAATTTTAAAATTATAATTATAATTCTATAAAAATAATTAATACGTGAATAAATTATAAAATTTAACCGAAAGAGTTTGATATATTTTTCAATGTGAATGACAGTGCAAAGTGCTAAGTGTACAAATGTACTGTAGTTAAAAAACTGAACCTTTGTGATGAATACCAAAGCGATCTTTAACGCCGGTGTGAGGTACACGTCTTGCCTACTAAACGTAAACGGTGCTGAGAGAAAATTAACTCCGGCAACCATCATGATTGAAGAAGAGGGTAGTTATGGACATTAGATTATTTTTTTGGGAGTATGTCCCAGACGGACGATATATGTTCCAAACCTATGGCATAAAATAGTGAGCAATTTTAAAAGGATATTGATGCATTTTCTTAAAATGGAATTTTTTGTATGTATCCTTGTATTTTTTGGGCTTTGTGTTTTGAAAGATGTTGTTGTACTTGTGCTTTGGTATTGCAAATATGTATTTGCCGAAACGCGAGCCTGAATTTTATAGACATTTTTCGAAAAAGTCTGAGTTGTTAAGACATTCTTCACAGAGCTGAACTCAAAGACATTTCCGCGAAACGAGTAAACTGGAAGAGTGCCGGGTGTAAAGATAAATGGGTGAGAGCCTTCAAGGCGACTGCCCACGAACGAAATGTAACGGGCGAGGTAAAGTGGCGACCACGTACATAGCAACAGAAACGTAATCCCATGGCATGGGTGTTGTAGAGACGTCAGTGACAGTGATATGAAGTGTTTGCCGACGGAATATTCAAGAAAAACAGCCGGCATAATGTAATAAGCTGGATGATATACAGCAATCTTTTTTTCGCGAAAGAGTCTGTTACCTCATTGTATATTAAGTGTTATCAAAGTAGTAGTAGAATTTTTATATATATACTTTAGTGCATAATCTTCGTTCTTTAACTGTCTTTTTTCAGAAATAGGATTCCTCTTAAGATGCGAGGCGCATACCAATACGCTAACTAACGCTTGCCTCAAGTTTAACTAGCATTATGGGCCACAAAGCGGAGCACGCGAAGGTACGTAAGAACCGGTGGCTAGGAGCACGTGGACCAGGCGGCGCGGAGAGCGGAGCACGCGCCTACGCAGCAACGGTTCCCGCAAGTAGCCAGCTGCGTGTGGACGTAGATAACCGAGACACGGTAGCCACTGGCATAAAAGTCTCTTTACGCCTGGAAAGTTGGCTGCTACACTAATACCGCCCGGCAGAGCGGCCGGCCCGCTGGGCGCAAGCTTGGCGGGCAGCGCGGGGGTCGCCGCAGCGCGACAGGAGGGTGGAGAACGTTACGAGGGGGGGGGGCTGTGGAGGCGAAGGGGTAACGGCATAGGGTATGCGATTAACTTATTGAGACCTGTTGTGGCTGAGAGAAATAGGAGAGCAATTACGTACGAAAATTAAATATTAATGAAAAACTTGACATATGCTTTTCAATTTTATTCACTTAAATTTTCTTGGGAGTGCGAACAAAAAGGCGGAGGTAAATTCAGTTACAGAAGCAGGATAACCAAACGTTTAGTCGTTATCGATGAGATAAATCAGTTTTAGGTAGTTAATTTGACTTAATTTGAGAATTTAAATTAGCGTTTGTGTGTATTAATGATTGTGCAATGTATCTACTTATCTCTTTAAATCATCTATATTTATAAAGAATTTGCATGTTGGAAAGATCAATTTCTCGACGCTTGATAGGAGGTGGAATGAGGTGTCGAGGGCTGGTAACTTAGTGGGAGGCGAGGTGGAAACCGGCGGCTAAGCGGGTAGCTAATTCATAAATAAACACAGGAGGCTGGCATTATACACAGGAAACTGTGAAAACAAATGAAACTTAAAGCAATAACGACCATAGTCTGAAGCATGCCTAACGCTCGCATTTTCTTAGTTTTAGTTGCTCCAGTTACTCTAGAAAGTTGCGTAAAAAGGGCAGAGGTTAATCTTAGTTAGAAACTATACCGCAGTGTATAGGGCGCGGAAAGAGTCAGAAATCTGAGGAGACATAAGAGAGATGCATGTTGAGATGAGTTAATAGAGAGGAGAGTTAATTTACTAATTTAAGATACATGAACGGAACATTGGTTTAATTCAATATCACTACAGCAGTGTTAGAGAGATGGCATTAAATTCAACTGCTGAGAGAAATTACCGTAAGACCTCAGTCAAAAAATCAGTTTGGTACTTTGTCCTTATAATTAATATAAAGAGATTTTATAATATTCAAACTTTAATTCTTCCGAATAAAATCTCAGGATGATATTATAGAGATTATTAATGGGACATGAATAGCAACATACAGAAGCTTGTAATGAGTTTTCTCTTGTTGGAGCACTAAGTTTGCGGGTTGTTTATTATGTAAATATACTCAGTGAAGACAGCTGTTTGTAACGCTGTGATACGTTTGGGCTGGTCGTGTTCGAATAAGTACCATGTTTGTCTGTTGGTTTTTATATATGATAATCTAAAGGCGGGGTGGGTTAGGTAGCATGAAATAGACAAAGATAACAAGTCGTGAAAATAGGTGTAACTGGACTGACTTGCGTTAGATGTTATCGAAGAGAATGGTGAGTTGATAAGCTGTGTCAAAAATGGTCATTTACGTTGATGTAGACAATAGTGAACTATCACAAACAATAGTTGTACAAACGCTGCGCAACTGCGTATGTGTAATTTTTCGGGAGTATTCAGAAATGTTAATTCAAGTTATTTTGAGTTTACGATGTTTTACTGACATAATTTTCTCCGATTTGAGTAGGCATCTTATTTAAAAGATGTAGACGAGTTGTTGCTGAAGAAGTTTTGAAAGAATAGAGATGTCGGCTTGAGAAGATAACGATCCTCTCAAAAATACATATTCATGTATATACAAGAATTTCGAGCTTTGCGTTGGAAGCAGTACACATCTATTCTGTTTGGAAGCGATCTATGGTTCGCTGTCTTGTTAATGGAAGGGCAATGTTTTTTTCGAAGGACCGGATGTGAAAACTTGTAGCAAGTGTGAGTCCCAGCAAATGGTAAATGGGAGAAGATGAGATGCATAGGGGTACATCGGAATCGGAGCTGGGCGTGCCGTAGCGATACCGCAAAGAGGGGGGGGCCAAAGCAACTCACAGTAGTTAAAAGAAACTGCGTGCGCGCGGGGGATTGCGGAGCGGGCTGCTTGGTAAAACTATTGAACAAATTAACGCGGGCTCTTCTACGGACGCAATTTATGGTCTGTCACCGGTGTTGTGGCAAGCACACCACATGCGACGCTTCTTGTGCTGTCCTTGTTCTACTGTGCAGTTCCATCTCTTTATGCTAAGCGTGCTATGACATTATACAACAGTAGAGGATGGTACACGGAACTGGTTATGTGCGTCTGGATGGAGGTGAAGGATCCGGGCTAGTGCGTCGACGTATACCAATGGACCAGGCCACAGGGCACGTCCATGCCCGTCCCAGTGCGTTCCATGGCGGTCCCGATGCCGTCCCATGCCCAGTGCCATGTCCTCGTGCGAATCGGACACCTTCACGTATTCTTCGTGTGCCCAGTATGTCCCGGGAATCAGATCCCAACGCAATTGGCCATTAGTTGCGTCCGCAGTTGGGTGAAGTGTCGTAAAGACACAACGAATAATAAGGGCGCAGGAGAATATAGTAGGCAGATATATAAATGCCGTTCCCATAGTTGTCCCCCTAGGACCGACAGCGCCGTAAATAGTACGTGTTCTCCATCTCAGTCTTAAATTTGGCCCGTCGCCTATCGCTGCACTCCACATTGCCAATCGATCTCCAAACAACCGTTTCCATTTATTATTCCCGATTGGCATCCCCAATCCCGTCCTGTCCCACTACCATAGCGTTGCCTCGCAAGCGGGGCACGGTCAGGGTCTACAAACAGAAGACCTACGTGACCGCACACGTCACTCTGTATTGCCGTCCTGGTTTGTATCACCAGACGACCGGCGGCGGGCTGGGCTTTCGCTTAACAAACGCGGCGGGCGGCGGCGGATATAGGCGGCACTGGGATGGGGACTGGGATGGGGACGGGGATGGAGACGGGGATGGGGACGGGGATGGGGACGGGCATGGGGACGGGCAAGGGGACGGGCATGGGGACGGGCATGGGGATGTCGACGACTAGGACGGAGGGGTCATCGGCGACAAAGGGTTGTGTGATGAACGCTTAGCATAGAGATGGAACTGACAGTAGAAAAAGCGACAGCAAAGAAGCCAGGTGCATGTTGGGGGTGACAACAGCCGGTAGAGCGATGTCCGTAGAGGCAGAGCCCGCGTGTGTCAATGTTGACCCAGCAGCCGCTCCGGCATTCTCCTGCGGCGCCGCAGTCGTTTCTGTGCGAGGGTTGCGTCCGCTGTGCTGGGTGACGGGGCAGCTCCGGATTCCATGTCCCCTTAGCGATACGCTTTACATTTGTCGGTGACCACCTTGCACAAGTTTCCATCTTCCTTGAAAAAACCTCTGTCCTTCCATTAACAAGGCAAGCGGATAAATGCCATAGTCACTTCAAACAGAATATGGAGGTGTTGATCTGCTTCAACGGGAAAAGCTGAAATTAAAATGAATATTTATTTTGGGAGGGTTAAGCTCACACTGTTTTTTCACACTTATTTAGGAATTTCTCAATATCTTTTGAAATCATGTATTCAAATAGAGAAAATGTTAAAACATCGTAAAATCTAAATAACTCGTATTAACGTTTCTGAGTCTCCGAAAATTACACATACGCAGTTGTGCAGCTCTGTACAACTATTTTTTTTTGTGAACTAGTTTGCCATATGGCGTACATCAACCGTAAATACCATTTTACCTTATCAATCACATTTTGTCATCTAGCATATATTACGCGTTTTCTCGACTGTTATCTTGTTCTATTGCATGCTACCTAACCCAAGCCAACAACAAATAAATGTATTATCAACATGCATTGGCAACGTGTATCACATATTTTACATAATACACGCGTGCAACTAGTACTCCATCAAGAACTCTTAAAGTTTGTTACGAATTTGCATCTATTACAATCCTAAAACTTTAAAATTTATACTCGGAAGAATACAGTTTGTAATATTATAAAGTCGTTCTTAATATTAATTATAAGGAAAAAGTACAAACTGATTTTGACTATGTCCAAATTTGATGACAAGTAGATTGAATTAAATAACTGGAAACATTGCAGATATTAATAAACAAATGCCGACCAATGTATTAAATTAGTACATTAACTGAAGTTTCAATGATCTATTAATGGTATCTTAGTCTCTACTCAGATCTGACTTTTCCTCGTCTATACATCGGGTATAGGTTTCTAACTAGATTAACCTCTGCCCTTTTGACGCACTTTCTAGAGTATCTGAGAGCGAACTAAACTTTAGAGAATACGAGCGTTAGCATTCGTGCGGACTATTCGTTATTGCTTTAAGTTTCATTATGTTTTTCAAGTTTCTGTGTGTAATGCAGCCTCTTGTTATTTTATCAATTAACGTTCCCTATTAGCGACGTTTTCGCCTCGCGTCCATCTAAGCCACAGCCCTCCATAACTCATTCACCTTCTATCGGGCTGAGAGCAATTGATCTTCATGTCAAAGCTTTATGAAATATAGATGGATTTAAAGAGATAAGTAGATACCGTTCAAATATTAATACACGAACGCTAATAAAATATTCTCAATAAAGTAATTAAATAGATTAACTACCTTTAACTGATCTAAAACTGATATCTGAATCTTTAACTAGACTAAACGGTGGTATCTTACTATGAACTCCGCCTTTTTGTACGCACTTTTCAGAGAAATTGAGTGGGAACTAAACTTGAGGGAAGACAAACGGCAGCATATGTTGAAGATTTTTATTGATATTCATTTTCGTTACGTAATGCTCTTCTTATTTTCTCGCCACACAGGTCTCAATAAATTAATGACGCATACCCCTTAGGGCCTTTACCCCTCCGCCTCCACAG
>BOPP01000138.1:1585142-1600477 GCA_017312745.1 Gryllus bimaculatus
CGGCCTCCTGTCGGGCTGCGGCGACCCCGCGCTGCCGCAACTTGCCCCAGCGGGCCGGCCGCCACGGCGCGGGCGCGTGCATTATGTAGCAGCCAACCTTCAGGCGTAAAGAGACTTTTATGGGCCAAGTTGGCTACCGTGTCTCGGTTTATTACGCACAGGGCAGCTGGCACTTGCGGGCAACGTTGGCGGCGTGGGCGGTGCTCCGCTCTCCGCGCCGCCTGCCCACGTGCCTAGCCGCCGGTTCTTACGGGTACCTTCGCGTGCTCCGCTTTGTGGCGCAAATGCCTAGTGTACTTGAGGCAAGCGTTACCTAGTTGTGTATGCGCTTCGCATCTTAAGAGGAATCCTTATTTCTTGAATAAAAGAAGATAAAGAACGAAGATTATGACTAAGTCTAATAGTCCATCTAATAGTCCATAACTACCCTCGTTCTCAAGTCATGATGGGTTTGCCCTGGAGTTAATTTTCTCTCAAGCGACCGTTTACGTTAGTAGGCAAGACGTGACCTCGCCCGGGTTAAATATCACTTTGTGTATCATTCAAAGTGTTTGTTTTTTAACTACAGTACATTTTGTACACTTATCATTTGGCACTGTCATTTCACATTGAAGAATATTTTATCAAACTCTTTCGTTAGAATTTATAATTTATCACGTATTAATTATTTTTATAAATTATAATTATAATTTTAAAGTTATATTTACATTTTATATAGAGAAAGGTTTGTTTCAAAAGAAAATTAGTGATGACTACAAATTCGGAAAGGACTTTCGTCGTGATCAGTTGAGCGGGCAGCAGACCACATCAGCCCACCGCACCGCGCGGAGGTGTGCAGCGGAGGCTTGGCAGGTACTGCGGGGCCGCCTGCAGCGCCCATAACTCACTGACCGTCACCCACCTCCCTGCGCTGTTTTTGCGCGAGGTGCCCGGCGGGCCGTGTAACTTGTAGCAACAAGTTCGTGTCCCGCCACGGGCCCCGCAGCGCCGCTCAATGGCGCTCTCCCACTCACTTGTCTTTCGGCCGTGGACGTTCATTTGTCTCCGTTTGTTCGGCATCCGCTACCGCCTCTGTTTGGTTCAGTTTACCTGATTTGTCTTTTACGTTCGTTCGCTTGTCTGTTTTGATTGTGTGCTTTTCACGTCACCTGCGTTGTAATTACACCGTACTTTTTCTCTTTTTTTGTTTAAACAAAAACAAAACGTGCGATTGAGGTATTCATACGAAGAGGGTTGAAATCAAAGTACTTCTTATATGAGGGTATCGCCGTTAATGGTTAAATTATTAATTAAAAATCCCTTGTAATTCACATATTTTGAAGTTTGATAATTAGAGATAACAACCATGAAACGACAATTCGATGATTAACTAATATGTAATATTGTTTCTCTTACAGAATGAATCGGATGATAAATCATTAAAATCATTAAAATAAGCTCAATCGACGCATAATTCTTATATACTTCACATATTGAAATTTCTTAACAAAACGAGAGAAAGTTACTTGAGAACGTCTGTGCTTCTTATTGATTGGACGGCAATAATAAGTACGATTTTGTAGTTTGTATTTTATTGATATACCCAGACGATAGAAAAAAATATGCATAAGAGTGTATTCTTTTCGTTAAAATTCTTATGTTATTCTGTAAATCACATTATTTATTGTTTTTGTAGTAAAAAATATTAATGATTTAACGTTTCAAAATGCTTTCGTGTAATCTCACATAAAAATATTTTTATCTCATGTTTTCATCTCTCTCATGTTAACTACCAATCCGAAAGTATCAACTATTCATCTTGAGATATTCCCATCTCCGAGCGTTTTTCCGTCCCCAGCCGTCACTCTTCTTCCTTCACGGTGTTGCAAATGGCTGACGGGAATATTGGTAGTTTTTTTACGCGAATGCCGGAAGATGGCGCTCTTGTCGATAGCTCGTTAGGGGTGGCACAAACCAGGAAGATGGGGCGCACTGCGCGACGAGCTTTGACGTCACTGGGAGAAACAAAAATGAACACCTGCTTATCAATGTTGAGAAAATCAATAACATCTTTCTACCTTCTCTCTTCATAAGCGCTTAAATGCAATAATACTTTCTACGAACGAACGAACGAACGAACGAACGAACTAAAAACGGTGGTTTGTTACTGGCTTGCTACGGTTTTACATCAGATTCATGTGATGGGTCTAATTATATCCGCCATAGAAATCTTTTAAATTCATTTAAAACCGATGTTACATATTTATATCTACAACCTTCATGATATAAGTCGAAATTTAAAAAAAATGTCTACGTCCATTACATTTTATTGTGCAATTTCGTGTTCACAATATCACTGCAATTCTATCACGTATCATTTCACAGACAATGAATGTATTTAGAATATAAATATGAACTTATTTTATTTACTTTTAAAACCCATTCGTTACTTGTATTAACTCGCCTAACTAAGAATCTACGATGTGAAAGGAAAGTTTTGTAATGCTGCGACAACAATCTGCGATTATTCGACAGAAAGACTGTTCGGACTCTGGTATAAAAAGTGGATAAATCTTGTTCCTATAAGTTGTAAATTACTTCCTCTTAACACGTTACGTAGTCGGGATCTACTTAATGAGGGTCCGTGATAGCGAAAAATTAGTTGACCGCGAAACGTCTTTCCATCTTCATAGTTGTGCGCTCATTTTCTCTAACATTCACAAAACTCGCCCTAGCATGCATTACAATACCACACAATCGTGTCGAGACAGGAGTTTGAAGATGTTCTGGAATTGATGACATTCCTTTGGAGGAGATACCTATTGGGAAAACCGGGTAAGCCAACGTGTATGTTGGCGTCGCGTTCCATTGAGAGAGGGACGTCTCCTCCCTCCTCCAACAAGTGGTAACCAAACACAAAAGAATCGCACGAAACACCAGGGGAAAGGAATGACGTATAAGACCGTAATGGCATATAAAGTTCGCCGTCTGGCGACTCAGACAGCCGGACGGTGACCGCAGAATTTGCTGATATTTTGTAAGAAAATTAGCTGATATAGTTGAAGTCTCCGGTCTCCTGTCAGCTTGCCTGTCGAATTAAATCACCGCTTACAGTCCTTGTACTGGTTACAAGGACCGCATTTCCCGTCGCGACGTAGCGTTTGGGGACACGTGTCATACTGGTTATGGGAGACATTTTTGACGTTCGTACCTCATCAATGTCGTGCGACCATCAGCCGCTGACACGCTGTTGCCTTCGGTCTTCAATGGCGTCCTCCTCAGATCGTATCAGTGACGTGAGAATAAATACTCAAGCAAAACTGAATAACTTCATTTATTTATTTATTTACATCATTGTATTGAGATTGTTATTGGCGTGTTCTACTTCCCTTCACAAAATTACGTAGCATTAAGATAATATTATTGGTGACCTAGTTTCGTCAAGCGGATACTATTTATATATGCTGTGTCGCGTATGCCAGCAAATTATTGAGCGTGGTAAACAACAGATTGGTTCATACCTCCATAAGACTCTGCTCTTCTTTTTGTATTGTAAGTGTTTGTAAATTGACGTATAGGCGGATTTTGCCCTACGCAGGGTAACATCTTGGCAAAATATTTTTTTCTTACATTTTGTGGGGTCTTCATTAACTTTAAGAGGCGACACGGAGCTACTTGTCGTTTGAAATCTGAAGCCGTAATTATTCCTAAGCGTCTCCCTCACACTACGTCTTTCCAACGTTCCAAACGTGATTTAGAATTCGTAATTCAGAAGAATTTTCTCCTCACGCCATTACCACAAGTTACGAAAATATTCCGTACGGTCAGGAAAAAATCTGTTACCAGTGTTTTACAACGTAACAAGATAACAGTAACATTGATTGAATTGTGTGTTTCAGTGACGCAATGACTATGCAGCCAAATAAAAATTCACTTCCTATTGGTCCCCATTCTCATTCAGTACCATTTGAAGACTTTTATATTTCCTCACGTATTTCCTTCATTCTTTGTTATCACAACCGAACACCATGTATCCATCTGGGTCTGTAATATTGTTTAGTTACTGGCATTGATTTCTGCATAAAAGCCACGCATATAAACTATTTTTGGATAGTTTTGAATTTTATCTTTATTACTTCAGTATTTCCCGAACGCTATACATTGAATCGTGACAAATCCCTCTGTAAACAATACGTAGAAGTTACTATGCGCCAACCACCGGACAGGCCACAAGGTTGTTTTTTGTCGTACGTCGTGTTGCATTTCGTTACGCTTGAATAGGCCAGTGCTCAGAGTTTCCCTGTAAACATAACCACTAATAATGTCGTTGAAACATGTGGCCCCGACGAGTTTTGTGGGTACAGAGAGGCCACTTGTTAACTCTCATAAAACAAAACGTTTTGCCGAGCTCGAAAATTCGAAAGCGATGTTATTGGGTCAGCTGTCTCGTGGATATGAACTGGACGTATGTTTCCTTTTATGAACGGCAATGTAGTCCGTGACGTGGGGATGGTAAAATTCTAGCGTCCCCAACAGAACGTTTTGATTTTATGTGCTTTTTGTCGTCGTGCACGATGTTTTAAATATTTGCCCTGCATGGGTGTTTTCATAGTTCAGTTCCTTCCAAATATTTTAATGTAGAGCAGTAAAAGTAGTAAAATATAATACAAACATATGTGTTCATACGTACGGTAAAATTTTATGGGAACTACCTATATTTAAATATTTGTGAAGCGGGAGAGTATCTCATTGATCCAACAATGAAAGGAACACTAAACTTCGCACCCAACACACTTAAAAAATGTAGTGTTTTATTAATATAGCTGAAACAGAAAATACATAAATATAAATTCAAATTCATTTAATTTCCTTAAAAATTGATAAATAATTAAAGATGGTGTCAGAAAACAAATAATTAGCTTTCCAATCTTATTTGGAAAATATTTTTCTTAGGAAAACTAACATCGATTTATTAATTCAAGTTTCAAATTATCATTATGGTACTTACCAAATTTCTTTATCAACAAAATTGCTGCTATCGAATGTAATTACTATCTCCCCTTTCCCAAAATATTAAATCACCTCTTATGCTCTGTGATTTATTACAGTCAATTATTCCTCCAGTATGGACGGATTATTTTCCGAAATGAACGTTACTCGAGTAGCTAATTTTTCATGATTTTTGTCGTCCCTGTTAAATTATTTTCTCTTACCCACGTAGAATACCTGGATCGTGGTTTGATCTATTGCAGTGCATTATAGATCGCTGCGTGCGGGTCTTTTTTTGGGGGGGACACTAAACGGTTTTAGACTGATATCCGGAGTGCCCATCATCCGTCCCTGCCAGCGAGAGGAATAGACCTGCGAGCGGAAATTGGGGGATGATCGCGTTTCCACGCCACCTGCAAGCTGCAGTGGCTCCCTGCTGCCTCCGCCGCCCCCCTACACCGCTGCTCTCGCTGCCTCCGCCGTCCTCTGACCCCACGGTCCTTGTTGCCCTCGATGCTCCATCGTCCTGCAGCCCCCACCACTCTCACCGTCCCCGCCGCCTTCAATTCACCTGCTGCCCCCGCTGCCAACGCTCAACCGTTACCACCGACGCCCCCGCTGCCAATGCCACTCCTGCCGCCGCCGCCGCCAACGTCACTGCCACCGCCTCCGTCGCCCCCACCGCCTCCGTCGCCCCAACCGCCTCCGTCGCCCCCACTCCCCCCTCTTCCACTGCACCCATCGAGGCTTTACGTAGCCACCTCTCCCCACCGCTCCCGCAGATCCCTGCCGTCACCGTGGCTCCCTTTATCGCCACTCACGCTACCTCCACCACTGTTGTCTCCAAAATTGTTCTCACCCTACACTCCACTCCGGACCCAACGACGCCGGCATCTGTACCCCCGCTTCGCTTTCATCCCTCCCGTCTTCATTCCCCTGTCGCTGCAGTCGTCGAAGCACACGCCTACGTTCTTCGGCCCGTCCCACAAACTCCTTCGCTTCCACTGCTAGCATCCACCTCGTCACCGCCGCAGTCCCAGTCCCAGTCCCAGTCCTACCTTTCTAGACAGGGCTTCCGCTGCCTCCGCTTCCATCACCACTTCCTCTCCCCTACCCGCCCCAGCCACCACGACCCCGAGAGCTGCTGCTGCCTCCTCCATCTCGTTCGCTCTACGGCGGCAACAGCACGACGCGCCATTCAATTACTCTCCAGTATTTATCACCATCGACGCATCTACCTCTCAGTTAAGCCTCCGTTAATATGCCAGGCATCACATCAGCCGGATGGATCTCGAGGCGAATCGAGGCTTACAGTCCGTCTCTAGAATCGGTTGTATTCGGAATTCTTAGCAGGGCGAGAATCAAAATCAATCTCCGGGACAGCTGAGTGCATTTCCACGAATATATTATTCGTTATTAATGCGTTCGTTATGCGTTATTATTGGCAATTGAGCTCGTGCTAATGTTGACATTGAGACTTGTTCTACTTTATGTTTACAGTTTTGGCTTTAGTTAAACATTCCTGATGCTCACAGATTGTTTTCGCGTTTCTTAAATATTTTTTGTGTTCTAATATCACTAAATGTTATGTATCTCTCTGGCTCCCAATAGGAACAGCATCATTTTTTGTGTGAGGAGTGTTATTTGTACATTTTTCCCTTCTTTTTCTGGTATAGTATCTCAAACATAATCCTGACAGTTATTTACCCGTGATCTGGTACTTTATTTTCTAAGTAATTCTGAAATAATGCATGGTACAATCAAGGTTTTCGTTACGAGTGGCTCAGTCTTTACCACTACCATTGAGTTTACCTGTCATACAGATATATAGATAGACGAAATTAAAATCTTCTAATCTTCGTTTAGGTAACTTCGTACACTATGTCTTGTAAAATATATTATAATTATACTACTGCAAATATCATTTTCATTAAACTATCTTTTTAATATCATTATCAAACTCATAGACTAGCGTAACAAGTTCTCAGAACTTCTGGAGTATTCTCTACTTAGAGGGGAATGGATAATCAGTTTCTCTGTCCATATTCGAGAAATTGGATGGGCGAAATAAGATTGAGCACTTCAGTGAGCATTTAAAAAAAATACTGTTCCTACATATCTTGAAAGATAGAGACATTCCTCCCTCGCTAGAAGGCCATAGAGTTCTCCATGTTTTCTCCAAAAGAACCTCCGTAAGCACACCAACCCTTTTGCCACTTGACTCCTGTTTCTGCGAATGATCCTACAAAGAACAGCAAATCAAGGAACGATACCGTTTGAAAGGCCCACGTGGGTTAACAACGGCCACGCCGGCCCGATCGCGCGGGGCGGTGGAAGACGAGAGAGAGTGAGTGCTCGTTTCCGCCGAAATAATCTCTTTGATGGGCGGCGGGTGCGTTCCTTTGACGACGCGCGGGCGGGTGGCCGACGGCCGATTGCCGGGAACGTGGCCGCCGTGCATCCTACTTGCTTCCTCCCGATGGACGAAGTGATCCCTCTGCAATAAGGGCACGTTTACACGGCGCCAGGGCGGCGCGCTTCCGACAAGCAGCAGGGCTCTTCCGACGCCGACACAGCCGAACCGCCGCCATAGCCGTGGAAGGGGTGTGGGTTCTGCAGGGGTAGGTTTCGCCGACCCTCCGGCGACGACGAACAATGAGACTGTAGCAGGCAAAACGCCGTGAGCAGCAGCGCAGTGGAAATAGCAACATTTAAAGCTGGGTTCTACTAGCGGTGGCGCGTACGTCTTCCTGCGCTTCTCGTAGGGAAGTTTCGGCACCTAACGCCGGAGCGGCGCAAACCCACCGCACGTGGGAAGATTTCCATTCAAACCAATGCTCTGCTAAGAGTCGCGGCGTTCGAAAGCGAGCAGCGGTGGCGACGTGTGTCAAGGGGCCCTTAGAGCGCCTTCCCACGTCGCAACGGCGGCGCGCTTCCGACAAGCGGCAGGGCCCTTCCGACGCCGACACCGCTGTACGCCGCGACCGAACCGCCGCCCGCCGTGGAAGGCGGTGGGTCCTGCAGGGGTAGGTTTCACCGACCCTCCGGCGACGACGAACAATGAGACCGTAGCAGGTAAAACGCCGTGACCCGCAGCACAGTGGAAATACGATCATTTAAAGCTGTGTTCTGCTAGCGGTGACGCATATACCTTCCTGCGCTTCTCGTAGCGAGAATCCGCGCCGAATGCCCCAACGGCGCAAACCCGCTGCACGTGCTAAGATCTCCGTTCGGAAGCGCGCAGCGGTGGCGACGTGTGAAGGGGCCCTTGGGGCGCGCCCGCTCGTACCGGTAACCTGCAAGGCTCCTGGGTTTGTGCTGATACGAAGATTCGATTTACTGTGTTTTGGTCGATGTTATTACGAAAGTGGTGCGTTTAATGAGAATGTTTGAGGTTAAATGATGGCCTGTGCATTGATTTAACATTTTTCTCAACCGTTTTGCATCAAGCTTCATTATGTTTTTCTGGATTTGAAAATATTTCTTGACATTTCTCGATGAAACTCTTGTAAATAGTTTTATAAATCGAAAACTGTCATACTGAACTACAATCCAAGAATTATATTTAACTTGAAAATATGATATCGATACCATATCCCAGCAATAGCTTTCTTGTACGTTTAAGATATATAATCCAAATGTGTATAATCGGCGTATTCGTACGTCATCTTATGAAATTTACTCAGGGAAATAGAACTTGGATTTATGGCGACTGTCTCCATTATCCACATTTTTCCATTATACAGCCACTTCTTTTACACATCCCTCTGAAGAGACTACAAAATGTTTACTTCTACATTCTAAATACATTGTTGCCTACAAATTCTGATAGTCATCATTTCATTGATTGATTTAGCCCATTTGATGAGCAAGGGCCTCTTGCCAGGGCGGACTTTGTTTCTCTTTTAGGTGTCAGGCCTTAAGATATTTTTAACACATTTTTAACGTGTTTCTATTCACTAACACTTTGTATTAACGTTACACGTAATACGTTCTGCCACTATCAGTTTTCATTTTTATTTCATTAATTTTTACTGGTATATTTATTTACATCTCTCAGGTTCTTACAGTATTTTACATTCCTCACACTATCAATTTTATTTTTATTGTCTCTTTAACTTTTACTGCTGTATTAATTATTTTAAATTCTTACTCAAAATATTGTCTAGCACACTTCATGATCACTTGTGTTTATAAATGTGCATAATAACTTGGGCCTTGTATTTAAAATAAACTGTATATTCATGAGGATTCATATTTTGAATATATACTATTTATTATACAAGTTAAACTATGAATGTTTTTGTTTCAGGTAAGCGCTGAGTAACCGCCATATTTCCTTGGAAACGAGATCGCTTGTTGGTGAGTTGCCATGATCGTGAATATTCACCATATTAATACGACATTACATTCAAGCATTGTTTGTATACTTACATTTGTTAACATATCAATATATGCTTTTGGTCATTTTTAAAAAGATGGTTAAGTTGATGGTTTCACTGTTGTTCACAAACTGTCTGAAATTTAATTTTTGTTAATATTTATTTGAATTGTGTTGTAACCAGTTCGTTGCGATACACAATTGTAATTTTCCTTGCTTATAATTCGTGGACGTAAATTAAATGTCAACAGTGTTTGTAAGTTATCTCCATAGCACTGGGTTTATTATCTACGGTTACATTAAACGAATCGTGTATGGTCACGAACCCAGAAATAATATTAGTTTGTCTAAATTATCTCAAATACTCTCGGACAGTTTATAATTACTCTCCGTAAGTTTTCGACTTTACCCTCCGTTTTGTGGCATTAGCTTCATTGGTCTAAGAACGAGCTCGGAATCCGCAACAAAGAATCGGGGTAGGCAACCCGCCGATCATCAGTGTACTGCAAATTGCCAGTTGCCCCCTTGGCTCCGCCCCGAGCGCGGAAGACGTCTTGGTGGGCGGAGCGCAGCGCGGTGCGGCGAAGCGAGGCAGCCTCCTATTCATCACCCTCCGACTGCCCGGGGACACTCCATTAGCAGAGCGCCTGGCAAAAAGCGCAGCGGAGGGCCTAGCCGCGACGGCTGCCTGCCTCGAGCCCACTGACCTCTGGGGAAAGGGAACCCGCTCCACCCCGCCACCCTCTTCACTTTACTTCCCTCGCCCTCGCCCCCGAACCCTCGCCCCCGCACCCTCGCACTCAGCCCGACCGTCTCCTCTCGTCCGGTCGTCTCTATCCTGGTCGGTTCATCCCCTCACCCTCCCGCCCCTCCCCTCCCCTCCCCTCGACATCCCATGCCTCTTTCCGCCAAGCACCTATCCAACCGCGATCCCTGTCTTTGGGACTTCGGTGCGGGCAGAGAGAATGACGAATGCATGGCGAGTGCGTAAGAGGGCATTAAAAGTGCAGTCAGGAAATATATCCTCTTTCTGCGTTAGCCTTTAATGGCTCTATTATCATTCTCCAGCACTCCAGGTCTGATGGACTTTGTTGCCACTACGTGCGGTTAGTGTACATGTCTCAAGAAGCAGATGGAACACGCGTCGTTACGTTGACCTAAACATTCAGTACAGAATTTTCTCTACATAATCGTACATTTTCTTCATGACAAATATTATCAACCAATTTTGGTGCTTGCATTACCTTATGTATCCTCTCCTTTCTAAATAATATACGTTTTCCGCTTTGTGTCGGAATATATTTGGCAACAAAAACACAATCCAACATAACACTTAATAAATATTATTGTAAATACGGTTCTAGCTAATTAATAGAAATAAGTTTTAAAAGCGATTCGTTTAAATGCATGCCTTAGTATATGCAATCTTAGTGCTGTGTGGTAGTTTCACATCTCCTAATTCTTTCTAGATTATCCCTTTACTCCTCCATGGTTACTCACCTCCTCTGCTTAACCTTCACGATTTCGTATAGATTCTTCGATACTTAGAGCACCTTCAGACTAGAGCCTTTTAGCAGCGCTGAGTGGCGTGTCAGCTGTCAAATCATTGGTTTAAATGGAGGCATTTACACAAGCAGCGCAGTCGCACTGCGCATGTCGCATGGCACTTAGTGTTGCATGGCACTTAGTGTTGGTCTCTCACCACTAGCAGTTTAGTAGCGCTCGCGCACAACCCCCAATCGCCCAATCGGAACCTTAGAGTTTGTCGCGATGCTACGCTGCTGGAAGTTATCTGGATGGGAAAACCCCGCATTCTGACGCGTAGGTCATCTCCGAATTTCGCCATTCAACTGTGAAAGATCGCTGCTTTCTCTCGAGATAAAACATGTAGTACGCTGACAGGACTTTATCTTGTGACGCGCGTGAAATCACTAATCAATAAATCAAAACACGATCTTCAGTACACAGTCCAAAATGTTAGCCTTTATACTAGGCCATTCGAACGCGCCACTAACCTTGGCTATTCACTCGTCTACTCACTTGCGGCTGCAGGCGCTCACAGAGGCGTGTCTCACAAAACTTCCCTTCCCACGCTTGGTGGCGTTGGTCGGTGGTTGTGTGTGAAGGGGGCCAGCGGTTCTCGGTGGCGCAGTCGAGTGGCTCCGTGTGAAGGCAACCTTAGTGCTAGTGTAATTGTCTGGAAGGCAGTTGCTTTCTGCATAGCGGCCATTCTAAAGCAGCGGCTATGGAACGCAGGTGCGGAGATTTGTGTCCTGCTGCACAAGGAAGAAAATTCCCTCACGCACTGATACACCGCTGAATGCTACATTGAACAACGCATCTTTTGTTTTCTCGACGCTGTGCCTTAAATCTTTGTAAACTCAGCCACAAGGAGTTTATCGTGTGAAAACCACATTGTTTGCTGCAGGATGCTGCTTTTACTCCGAATACTGAAAATATTATATTTATTCCGCTCAGTTATGAGCTCTTCTCATTACCCAGACTCGCGTGTTAAATGATTATAGCACTCAAACCTTTCTTTTAAATATCTTATCAAAAAACATAGGTAATTGTCAAATAGGCATACGAGTATTCGTGAAATAATTTAAATGTTTGATTTTGCTAATTTTTTTATTTATTTATTAGTATTGAAAACTTTGACTGGGAGATAATAAAAAACTAATATTAACTACCAAAAATAATAAATTGGTTCAACGACTTGAAAAATAGCTTTTGAAAACACAAGCAAGCACAGGCACATCAAACACAGGCAAATCATTACTTTTTTTTGCTTACCTGTCAAATGTTATCTTAAGTTGAATCGTTTTTGACTCATTCTTGGTTGTGAAAGAAAATATGTGGAAAATAATAAACTAAATATTGCAGTATCTTTACAATAGGTATCAGAAATAATCGATTAAAACCAACTTTATTCCAGAAGAAAATGCTCAAGTGGATAATTTCGATGATTGGAGACACATTTTGGAGAGCTTGTAAATTTCAGATTGATAGAGAGTTTTAAAAATATACGTTTTCATTTGATAATCGAATTATAAAGTAAATATCAACTAATTGCCAAATCAAAAAAGTTAAAACGTTGAGAATTCCCAAGTAGGACACATTGAAATGAATCGCTTCATTTTCATGTACCGAAACTATTAAAAGAATGTTTGGGCGAGGGAAAAATATATGTCAAAACAAGTAAATTGGATTGTCCCCATTCTTCGACTAACAATAAGGTCAGTATCGATCCTGCTTTTCTTCTCACCGTTTCATTGTCTTCAATTTTATTGACGTCTCACAACTCTACGTTGCATCGGCCGTTCTGTTTCTCATAACAAAGTTCCTTCTTTGGCAAAAGACGCAGCAGCAGTCGTATCTTTTTCTTCGGCGCGAGTAGCTCTGCTTGTCGCGCGACACTCCAGCAGTTGTGGAGCCTCTCGTAAGGAGATTGTCGACGGGGTTTCTTGCGCTTCGAACACGAATGGATGTGTCACTTCCTTTTCTTTCCTCTCCGCTTCAGAAGTGCTCTTGTCTTTAGAGGCGTCGAGTGTCTTCTGTCGCGTTGTTTCATATCTGTCACAGTGCAGAGGATTGTGGGCACAGTCACAAGACTTTTTGGACACGTTTGATGCATGCCGATGCGGTGTTTCGGTTGGAATTTTTATGTTTTGCTTTCCATTTGTATCCGAAGGAATTATGTGCAGAGAAGTATGTAATGTAAATATGTTAGTGTGATGTAGAAGTGTGCATGTTGGTATGTATGAATCGTACAATGCTAGTGTAATTTTCATTATATATCCTGTTGTTTGAATAAATTTCAAGTAAGCGTTTAAGGTGGTCCTACTGAACTACTGAAGGTAGAATATTTTTACTTAATTATTTAACAGATACGTGAGGGCCTCTGTACGTTGAAACAAATTCATATAATTAATTTGAAAGTTTAATGAGAATTTCTTTAATAATAGCAGTTTTGAAGAGAATGTTATAGTGAAGATTTATGTGTATATAAGTATCTATTGTAAAACTCAATCGGTATTGTAGGTGATAATCAAATTAATCTATAGAAGATAACAATTCACATTGTTAAGCAAATTGTGGTGTACATAAATATCAGAGTAAAGAATATCCTTCATTGCATGTTACGAAAAATAAGAAGTGTCTTTCACAAAAAATAATGAATAATAATTCTCAAAATCAAAACCGACAATTTTGTGGTTTAAACCCTGAGGTAACACAGATTTTCCCGCATGTCATCATAATCATCTATTAGACGGTAAAAGAATTAACTATATTATAATGTGAAATGAAAGTATGTTTTTCAATTTAATTTTATTTATTTTCCATACTTTCCCTTTCCATTGCGCTGCTTCCGATTTCTCCTCGTACCGCCCCATTCCCCACACCCAATTCCTCGCTCTTCCTCTCTTTGTTTCACCTCTTGTTTTGCCTTCCACCTCCCGCTTCGGCTCGCCATGTCTTCCTGTCCATCCCCAGACCGTATTTTTATGTAAATGAATACACTTATATATGATGTACCCAATTTAATGGTATATAATGGTCTGTAGTAAATTGCTTGCCATATAACACGACTATATTCACTAAAATAATTCTTCTAAAAACTGTCAATTAACATTTTTCCAAATTCGTTCTTACTTCAAAGAGAAGACAAAATTCAACTGAATTTCTTTGCTTCTTAAACCGGTCAAAGAACGATTTGTGAGGAACACAATTTCGACAATATGCAGTATACTTGTGTTGACCACGAGCATGTGTAGTTTCCAAACAGATTACTGTTTCATACTTCAAATAGGGAGCTCTTGAACTTTTTGCTTTAGACATTAGATTTCAAATACAATTCTTCACCCTTTTTGATTATGTGCACGTCGATTTCTCACCAAATTGATTCCAATAAAACACATTCCAAAAAGAGCATTAATCGGAACGTGGAACAGTTCGTACCAATCATTTTTTTCCTCAGAAACTCACTTTTCACTAAAATATCTTTATATCGTCGAGACTATTTTTCGCAGCAGATTTTGTGTGTAAATCACTGTCGACCAGGAATTCGATGGAACCCATCCGTCGGGGATGAAAATCCTGCGAGAGGCGGACGAGCGTGCAGGAAAAAAAAGCGAAGGGTGGAAGCTCTGACAGGGCCAAGCGATGAGTTCGTGTAACGGCTCGTTGGAAACGCGGGCGGCTCGAAGGGGGAGGGAGTGCGTTCGGCGGCCGGATGGCCGGCGCCGCCTCATCTCCACCATGACTCATCCCCGTCATGAAACAAACCTCCTTGTCCCCCCCGAATATTTGATTTTTCGGTGTTTTTTTTTTCTTTTAAATGTGCTATCAAATACGGAGATGCATTTACAATTCGCTCCGTTGACACGAAGAGAATCAGCTAATGATACATAAACAAGTAAAAATACGTGATCACGTTTGAAACAAATGTGAAATTATGTTTTATCTATAAATGAACAGCAGTTTTGTCATTTATATATGATAATCAAAGGTTTTTCAACAATTGTGAAGTTAATTACTTTAATTCCAGCGGAATGCTAAAAGTATGTATATTCTTAAAAGTTGAAATCCCTTATAGTTGTATTTTATATCAATTGAATTCTATAAAGGTTTCTTAGAATAGAAATGAATGGTAAATGTTATTGTGTAAACAATAATTTATCAAACAGTTCTAACCTTCGACGCAGAATATTCCCTTGACACATTAGTGTCTGCTTCACTAAAAATGCGAAAATGTGCTGCTGCTTTCATCCACGCGTGTTCCGCTAAGCTCCTTTCCCATCACATGGAACATTTTTTAAACTCGACAACGTTCGCTTTTTTCTCTCTCCTCTCAGGTTTCTCTATATCCAGGTCTCGATATCCATGTTTCTCTCTCGCTTTTCGTTCTCTTTCTTGCTTTTCGTTCTCTTTCTCGCTTTTCGTTCTCTTTCTCGCTTTTCGTTCTCTTTCTCGCTTTTCGTTC
>BOPP01000138.1:1604749-1627181 GCA_017312745.1 Gryllus bimaculatus
CTATCCTCCCCCTTCCCCCCCCGTCCCCAAGCGGTCTCCCTGACCTCGAAACGTCGCCGCATGCTCTAATGAAAACTTGCGCGCATGTTCCGGACGGTGTGACAGGGAAATGTCCTGAACTAAACATTAAGCTGAACTTTTCCTACAAGTTTGTTGTTTTTTTGGGGGCAGTGTCACTGCCAGCCTGCCTGCCTGCTTGCCTCGCTCCAGATGGGATGTTAAGTATCTACGCCCCGTATTGTAGGTGGCAGTTTTCACCATGTGATGTTTGATGCGTGTTTTAGTTTTTAGTATCTTCACACCTTCTCATTTAAACTATCATACCATCTCTAATCAGGAATTTGCGTTATTCTCTATTCATTGTACGTACACGGTAACACTAGCAAATCTTCACTTTCAAGGTCAGAATAGGAAAGGCAACCACCGAGGTAAATAATTTCTCCCTTGCCTAGTCTGGGCAATGGGTGGTGCAGATATCATCACTCCATGAAAAAAGATAATCATTCAACACAAAAAAAAGACATACGATCTTAAGTGCGTATATGCACTAAGTTCATATTCTTACTAATAGTTGCAAGTCCTATCAATGTTGTTACTTCTACTATTGCGTTTAGTAAACAAAAGGGAAAATATTTGAAGGAACTAGTCATATCTTTTAGTGTTGCGACGTTTTGCAGTGTGTTTTTAATGTGTACATTATTACGAACGTGTAATTGAATAGAATTTCAGATTTGTAATTTTTGCAATAATATTACAAATATCAAGTAAAGAAAGACATATTCTATGATTATATCCATAATAATACTCATTTTTAACACGCACATTAGATGTATTTATAACTTACAGGTCTATTGTCGCACCTACGATACACAAGTTACGAAACAATGGGACTTCTAGTGATATATAGTGAGTATAAATCAGATTAGTATCACCCGAAATAATTGATCATCAAACATAACGACATAATCGGTCAATGCTTTAGCTAGACATGTTTGGTTTACAAGTTGATGTACTTCAATGGCAAATTGTTGATCATACTTCAAAACCCTCATTATTCTCAGCAGCCACAATTTACGAGGACTTGTGGGTGTTGACTATTAACTTGTATATCTGATTGTTCAATACATAATAGAAGCATGGTCATGCTCAAACAGAAGAGCATTTGTGTTCTTAATTATCTCGACTCATAAACAGAATAAGTAACAGCTCTCGTGTTAGTACCACTGGATGTATGAGCATTATTCAGTTGTCATATTCATAACGCTAACACGTGTCTTATAAACTGATAAAACAATAAACATTACCTCAGCTGATTTTTTTCAAAGCGTAATTGATAGTATTAGGAGAACCATCTATAAGGTTAACGTAATAATTATCCTTTTATATATTCTTTTTGAAAATGAAAAGTTATAATGGTGAGAAAGTTACATTACACGATCCCCTCTACAGAAGAATAGTTACTGGTGATAATATTACGAAGCGAAATCTAATTGAATCTTGACAGGTATATTGTAATGTACTAGGTACTCTGAAAAAAGTTCACCTTGTTGTTTTGCTTGATGTTTTGCATGCCCTTTGATGCAAACATTGCAAATTGTACAGGAATTTTGCTGTTAGATTTTCCTTTTCTCATTTTTTATTATTTTGAGAGATGGCCGTCTTAATGAAAAAAAAGGTAGCGCTAAGAGCAAAGTGTCATAATTCGCCATTAATCTTTTTGTTTAAATTTCTGTGAAAAAAAAATTACCCCCTGGTATAATGAGTCTGACACTTTAGTGTCTAAGCTTCTTAAATTCCTCTGCCTTCTCTCGGCTCTGTCTTTTTGGCCCCGACTCCCACGAGGCCGCTTTCCGAGGTTCTTCGCGCCACACCCTCTCGCCTCACACATTTTAATCCGCGTCCCATCCCCTCGCGCCGCGCCCCTCGCCTCTCGTTGCGGCTCCTCCCCCAGGGGACGCGTCCGTCACGGCGGAGGCGTGGACGAGCGCGTCGGCATTCCTCGGATGGGGTAATCACCATAAACACGAGGCCAGGAGGGGCACCCGCCCCTTCCACTCCCAGCCTGCTGCGTGGGCCTCGCCCGGCTGTGCCCTGCCTCGCTTCGCTGCGTCTGACACTTCCTACACTGCTCCACCCCAACCCGTTCCACTCTTCCCCTCTTCCCCTCTTCACTCTGTCACGCTGTACCCCGCCTCGCTGTATCCTACCCTCTTTTACCCACTCCCTGCACAACACACTCTGCCCTCCACCCCTCCACCCCTTCATCACGCCCCGCTCACCCCGCTCACCCCGCTCACCCCGCTTCACGCCACTTCACGTCGCTTCACCCCGCTCTTTCTACGTCCCCGCCCATCCGTTTCTCTCGTCCACCTCACCTCGCTCTAAGTGAGCGCGTTCTGCTTACCCTATCCCTCCCTGCTCTGCCTACCTTTTATTGCTCTTACTCTCCTCAAGCTGATTTGTCGCGCTCTGTCGAACGCTCTCCTCTCTATGATCGCCTCCACCCACTGCCAACTGGTGCCGGCTCTGCCCACCCTTCCCCCCTCTCCTCATTCCTCCCCGATCTGTCCCCATCCCCAACCAGTCTAGCCCCGCTCTACACCACACCGTCCTACCACGTCGTTTCCTCTCAGCCCCACTCTTCCCCCCTTCACTGCACGCCCCGCCCAACCACCCACCCATCCCTTGTGCCCACCAGTCCTCCCCTATTTTATCTTTATTTGATATTTACGCTTCCACCGCCGCCTCCGCCGCTGCCTCGCGTCCCGTCCCGTCCTCTCCGCGCGTTAACGGCGCCGAGCGGATGGCTGTTTATCCTCATTACAGATAAAGAGTTACTGCCCTCCCGCTCCCTCGCGAGCGCCGAGCGCCGGCGCCCGCGCGTGTATTTTTAACGCCGGCGCGCGCCGTGGCGGAGAGGTCTTTGCGGGCCCGCAGCGGGCAGGTGCTCCGCGGCGCTCGCCGGCGAAGACCCGCCGCCGGAGCGGAGGAAACCGGGCGCTGAGTTGGGGTTGTGCGAAGCGTTTGTAGTTTCCTTCGAACGCTTTCTGCGAGGTTTTGCTTCGCATTCGATAAAATCTCCCGCCTGAGTTGCGGAAGCGATTCTCGGAACTTGTCAAAACAGCGAGTTGGGGTGAAGTTAATTTGAATGGAACTTTCTCTCCTTGATTTCTGTGCTAAATGTTAAAAATAATAATTATGCATATATTAATGTCTTGTAATATGTTAAAATGTTAATTTGATATTGGTAATAGAGAAAATTGTTCGTTGAAAATATGACTAAAACGAATGTTGATTCTTCGGTAGCGTAGAATTTTCTGGAATTGAGTGAAGTATTGAAATACTTTTGCGACTCTTTATGATAAGTTTTTTAGACAGCTTGTTTTATGCTGTCTTCGTGAGTTCTCAGTAGTAAGTGTTCATTAAATATTTTTCTTTGTAATGGCTAAAAGTACATGTGGGTAACAGCAATAAGAAGAAGGATATTATCTCCGCCGAGCACGCTTGCAGTAATTGACGTATCAGCAAGAATGTGTTTTCTTGGAATTGTGTGTTATATTGTGAGAATACACAACGGTGTACAGAGACTCTTATTTATTTCCAGATATAGTATTATCATAGATAATACAGCGAGTGCTTTGGCTACTCGCGAAGCGAAGAGGACATATATCTGAGAAATTTCAAAGCACGAATGGTATTAAATAGGACTATTTTACGAGTGAAATTATCTCCAACTGAATTACAAAATTCGCCAAATATTGCAAACAACAGAAAGTGTATGTTAAAATCAGAATTTATGTTGTAACACATACGCTGGTTCTTGAAAATCAACCAACCGATCGATGTATATCGCCTCCGAAGAGAGATGAGTCATAGTTTATGATTGGCTAGTAGGTAGAAGCGGTACAAAAATCAGATAGAGAAAGCGATATGCTTTTTGAGATACACCGCCTGATTGGGGCATTTCGTATGTATAATTAAACACCATTTGTTTTATTTTAACAAGTAGAATAATTCCTGTAAATTCTGGTTGTGATTGACAGTCGTCTTAAACCCACTTTTGTTGGTCGTTCAGCATTGTTTTCAGCAATCTACCGTAACGTTCTTTCTTCTCTAAATTCTCAAGATGAACCCTGCATCATAAGAACGTACGTACTCTTAATGAGGACACTTACAGGCTCCCGCATTGAGTACCATCGTCACAGAATAGGGAAGCCAAATGGCTACACGGCAAAGTTCGAAGTTGAATCGCTCGGAAACATCGCTCTAGCGCAGAATCACGACCGCGTAACGCGTTCTGTGACGTAATGCACAATTTAGTATGTGGACATTATCGCCCGCGGAGAAGAGTAGTCTTGTTGCCACAACGTATGAAGTGGCGTTGCACGAAATTACGGAGAGCGCCGGGCTAGTTAATACGAGTAGTAAACGTGATGTGCGCAAGAAGGTTCTTCTTCACACATGATGCAATTTACGCTTTGTTAGATCGTTAAAATGCTATTTCATTTCGTGTTCACTATCTTCATAGAGAATTTTTATGCCATTACAAAAACATAAAGAATTATATGATAATTACAATACATGTATTTTTTAAAGAATCTAAACGCCTATCAAAATGTAGACAGATTTTTCCTAAATCTTGCGAAAAGTAGTGATAAAAAAACTATATTCATAGATCATTTTTACTCATGCGATACTGTTGCAAAATGCATGCACGTCCGCACAACTCCTACGAAACGAATGTTTTGCTAATGACAGGAGCGCGAAATTTAATTTAACGAGTAGCGTTTGCAATTCTAAACTGGGGATCAGATGGCGCAGTATCCATGAAAGATGAGACCTTTCGCCCTCGGGAATCCACAGGAGCGCAGCGCACATCCAGCGAATCTCGTCCCTCGCCCGGCGCATCATCGGCTCGCAAATCACCTCCATTCACGCGCGTCCTTTTTCGGGGCGCGCGAACACCGCCAACGACCACCCGTGGAGAAAGGCGGCTGTGGTAGTGGTGGTGCCGGCTGGCGGCGGCGGCGGCAGGGGTAGCGGGTGGCGGTGACGGCAGTGGTGGCATGTGGATGGTGCCGGTGCCGGTGCCGGTGGCGAGTGGCGGCGGCGGCGGTGACGGTTGGCGGTGACGGTGGTGGTGGCATGTGGCGGGTGCCGGTGGCGGGTGGACGTGGCGGCTGTGGTGAGTGGCGGCGGCGGGTGATGGGGCGGCAGTAGTTACATGTGGCAGGTGGCTGTGACGGGTAGCGGCGGCGGTGCGGGTGGTGGTGACGGCAGTGGTTGCATATGGCGAGTGGCGGCGGCAAGTGGCGGCGGCGAGTGGCGGCGCGCACTGTCGCCAAATTTCCGCTCGTTTACTCGCTGCCGCCGCGTCGCACCGCCATTCGCGCTGTCGTTGCGCGCACTGTTATGGGCATCATCGTTCGTCGTTTGTCGCCGCTCCCGAAACGCCGCTGGGTGCGCGGGGCCGCGCTGCGCCCTCGCGTATTGGACGTCTTTCTGGCGGGTGCATTTCTTCTAATCTCGCCCGTTCCCATGTTTCAAGAGCTTTGTAGTTTGCATTCGATCGGTTACCTCTTTTTCTTTTTTGTCTTATTTTCTCTTTTACTATTCCCCTCCACTTTTCTTTTTTCTTTTATTTCTTCTCTTTTTATTTCTTCGCTTTATTTTATTTTTCTCTATTTTAGTTTATTTTTTGTCTATTTTATTTTTTCTATTTCTTTCTCCTCTTTCTTCCTTTCATGAGTAATGAAGTCAGGCATCATAGGAACATCCTTTCTTTCTCATGCTCTTCTTCTCAGTAAGTCGCGCTTCTTTTTTGGGAAGGGTATTTTTGTCACTTCTCTTCTTATTTATTCACAGTTTCATTAGTTCTGCTTCGCCTTCATTTTTCTTGTTGCTTCTCTTACAAAATATGTGTTGACTGTTTCTTCTCTCGAATGTTTTCTTTTCTGCAAAGCCTTATATTTCTTATTTTTACCTACCATTATGACTGTTTCTTCTCTTTCGCCTTTACTTGGTTTCTTCTCTTTGGGTTACTTCCCTTATCCTTCTTCATTCCTTTCTCAAAATAAATGGTAAATGCGATCACGATCTTTAAATACGTTAACGATAATTTGATGATACGTCAGTCGTTGCGGTTAGCTTTTGTCCTATTATGATTGTTTATGATTAGGCTCCGCTTATTTTTAAGACATTCTTGACCTGGATACATTAACTAATTTAGTATATGTATGTGTTTCTCGTACATTACGAATGAACCTGTCAAACGTATCGTTTACTCTCGAGTCGGTGAGGTGCCGCAGGGGCCTGGAGTAGTGGCACCTAAGTACGCGGTCACAAAGGATATTGTTTGGAATTCTCGTAAAGCAAGGGTGTTTTCGGTTCTGTTTTCGATGTGAGGTTCATTCCCAATGCGACATTTGTCACAACTGTACTCCTGTCCACCCGTTGCCCTGACCGGTAGCAGTGAGTGAGATCTATGCCGGATCTGTGTGCCTGATCGAGAAATTGTCCCTCAAAATAGTGGTTCATGCACTGAGGTAAGCCCACGTGCTTACTCAGAGGTATAATATAAGTATTAGGGACTGAGATGTATCTAACGGCTATCTTGAGATTTTTTGTAGGAAGGATTTCATGGGAATTGTTCCCAGGGGAACGGTAGTTACCGCGAGAGGCGTTGATTGAGCCCTCAAGGGCCGATAAATGGTAGTCAGTATCGGGTCCAGCAAAACTGAAAGGCAGTTCTAAATGAAAATAAAAGGAAACTAAACTAGATAATATATGTATCTCTCCCCAAACTAACTGAAGCTCGAAAATTGACTCGTGTAATTAAGCATTGTAACATAGGGAAACGTCTAGCTCATGAAAACTTCAAATGGCTTGTCAAATGTCTATTATATTCTCACAATGGTATCCTTCAGTATCCAGTGTGACAATCTAGGGGGCTATATGAAAATAAGCTACTCGGTAAATAGTAACTTCGCCTCGAAAATTGACTGAGAACATCAAAAAGCAAATATTGAATGTGTTCAGGACATGTTTTTTTGTCGTATCTAAATAATATAAGTATTCGAAGCGGTTTCGACAGCATTAAACCAATGTTTTATCGATACTATTTATTATAATTATAAATTACATTAATCTAATTGAATTTTAATTCATCTAGTATAATTCAAAAAATTATTTTATTCATTGTTTCCAATTTTTACGTGTTTTGGGGGAAAAGCTCTTATTATAATAATAAACCTTCTAACTTTTAGGCTAAAATGCCAAATGCAAACTCTTGTATACTGTGGAACAACGCGATTGTTTCTGCTTTGTAACACAGACTTCCAACTCTTGTCTTAAGGATGCAATCTGCGGTCTGTGGAATGCAGGGGGAGGGCTGTCTATCTGATATCTTCCTGGTATGTTTCGAATGTTTTTCGGCCAATAAACATTTTCATACTGGACATATTGGACTCCTAAGGGTTTTTTTCTGAGCCCCGGTATGCAAGCAGTTTCCTAACCTTACCGCTCCTTGTTTCGGATACGTCACTGTCATGCCAGGCGCCGGCAGGTAACGAAGACAGAAATCGGCAACTACGGCTTCTATGCCTCTGCGCCCTCTGGCAGTTGAGTTGTGACAGCCTGTTACATACATCATTATACAGCAAAACCTCTCTGAGATTCTCTCTATTAAACGACCTCCCGTCTCAATAACCGATTTTTCTTGATTCGGAAAATAAAGCTCCTATATAGTATATAAATCGCACTTCTGTTTATTGACCACCCCTCTCCACGACTACAGACTAGCCTCCTAAAAACAATTTTCTTAATTTGTACCTTTCAAGAGACCACTCTCAGGCACATTGTAGGAATACAGCACATCGAAATTTTTGTTAAAATGAAACTTGGGGACACTGTAAACGACATTCGCGATACATGCCTAGTGCCTGAACTTCAATCCCCCTCGGAAAACTGGGAGGGGGCCTACACTAATTCCCAAAATCTTGCAATAATATGTTGTATGGTATGGCACCAAAGGCGCCCGCTCCATTTTAGTTTAAATCCTTCAAGAAAATTGAGGTAAATTCAATTAGTCAATTCAAGAAAATGTAAGTAAGTTACCAGAAGGTAACGATTGGGAATACTTCTAGTGGAAAACGTTTAAACGTTTGTTTTTAACCTAGAGACAAAGAGCTGATTTAAAAAAAAATAAGATAATAAATATGTTTGAATAGCCATTTACGTCAAAATAAAATGCAAAATGAAATTTCCCCATAATGTTTTATTTTTTATAATTTGTGTAGATACACCAAAAGTCGTTAAATAAGAGAAAAATGTGCACTTACATTAACATGCGATGACTACTAATAAGGTAACATCGTTTTCGTAAGAACAATAACATTCTCCCTATTATGCAACCTCTCTCTAAAAGAGCACTTTTTTCTTGGAATCAACAGTGGTTGTTTAATTCAGGTTTCACTGTTATATACATGTACACAAATGTACTAGTAAAGCTTTTGTGAAATCAATGCATTTAATCGAATATTTCATTTAGTTCAACACTCTTTGAATCTTAAGGTTTTGTATCTTTAATTAAGAGTAAATATTTTCGTTTTTTACCATAGTTAACGTGAAATTTGATATTCATGAAGTGAGAATGAACTGAAATTCCGTTATACATTCAACAGAATCAGAAGAGTGCTCGTCAAACGTAATATTCTAATTGGAATGCGGAGTCACGTAGAAGAGGAAAATAACACCACTTCAGTTTTAATTATTTTCTTTTATGTCCACATGTCTCGAAATTTCTGTGTAATACCAAGCTGTAAAGTGGTGTTCATCTGTTTCGAGCAATAGAATAGCATATAAACGCAAACGTCACGTTTTACGCGTGTGAGTTTGGCGGCAATTTCCTCGTTTCTCATAATAGAACATAACACCCGTGCAGAATTCAGTCACACGAGCCCGTGTTGGGGGCAGTAAAGTTTCTCTCTGTTGTATACGAAGGCATGCACACCCTTTATCGGTACGAAAATTCGAATATGAATAAGGAATGTTGATCCATTTATTTGTGTATTTGTAAAACAGTTCATTTTCGTTTATGGTCAAATAATGTTTTGGCATCTCTTGCAAAGTAAGTGCATGTTTATCGCACGTAGATGGTACAAATTAGGTATTCATAAATAGTTTACAAAATAGGAAGAGATTCTGTGACAATCCCGAGTGTCTATGAACTGACGATGAAGTACCTACAACATAAATATTTACTCCCATCGTTCGTGGGAGGTTTTATTCGCGAATGGTTCTTTCAGACCCTTTTATGCTTGCATGCTAATTTTTCCAACATATTTGCATTTATATTAGAGCGTAGGTGAGTGGATGGAAAGCACGTCATGAAAAACAAAACCCTCCACATTGAGCAAAACTCCGTCAATTGTAGTAGCCAATAAATGTTTAACAATAATTCAACTCAACGTTTTTAAAATACTTCCTTAATGCACATCACATTTTTGGTTTTTTTATTAGCAAAACGGGTGTAAACAAATTAATTTTCATCAAATTTTTCCTCAAAAAATTAATTTCACCTTGAAAGTTATCATATCCTGTTTTTCCTTTCGGAGATGGTGATTTTTTTTAATTCAGTCTTTCCAAACCAAACATGGACTTTATTATGTGACGTTAGGTTTTCATTGCATCCATTTTCATTTTCAACATTATGTTTTCAACGTACCTTCGCGTAATTTTTAAGATAACACAGAAATTTACAAAATACACTGACAAAATTCACACGTATGACTATTTCAATAAATATTTACAGTTATAAGAGTTTCAAACAAAACACAATACAGTTTGTGAGTCTTTTATTTATTCCTTCAGTTTTCTTCGATAATTCCTGAACACTGCTTATGGAATGATAAACTTGTAGAAATTGCGTCGTAACCTGCCTCTGCTGCCTTTGAAATGTCTTCACTTTATTCGAGCACAGTGCATTTAATTCGATAGGAAAGATATTTTTACATTTCCCATCGAGACAACTCCCCGTAAATTTATTGCCTAATAAGAAATTATTCCTGTAGTGTATCAATCATATATAATGAGAAAAAACAAATTACAAAATTCTACAATGAAGATTTGACAATGAGCATTCGACAAGCAACAAACCCACATTGAAACACACATTACCATCATACATAAGTTGAAAACTGTGCATTTAGGATCTTGAAACTCTGTTTTTGAACCTACCCGAAGGGGACACAAATTAGGATTTTTTGACTGCTATCTATGAAGTGAAACGCATTTACTTCTATTATGTCTGTATTTAGCTTTTCTGGGCACTCTTTTTGTATCATGGGTAATTAGAAAAGTGTAAAATAGTTAATTCATGCAAAATTTTATTGACAATTTGATGAAGTATTTTTTATTGTTATCAAGCTTTAGGCAGTATTGGAGTGTTGACCCCAGTACACATCCGAAGCTAAGATTTTACGATCAGTTCAGAGTTCATCCGTTCAGTGAGGTTTCCTTTAAAAAAATGCTGAATGTTCGCACAACTCCGAGCAGAAGTTTCTTTTCTGTAGGTAGGTTGGTAAAAATCGGAGAAAGTTTCCAAATTGAATTGAATTGATGCCTTATTTTACGTGGGGAGACTCAGGCCATGACGCATGCTCTTGGTCTGACCACGCAAATTTCGCTACGCTCCTTTCACCAGCTAGCAGAGAAAGGAGGTATTTCTTGGGCGAGAAACAGGTGATTTCATTTAGGCTTGAAGATCTTTTACATTGAAGAAAATCTACTCTCATGGGTCAGCCGGCTTTACTTCCCCTCCGAAGGAAGGCGTACAAAGGATTTTTTCGCCCTCAAAAATGCACGGCTTCGACCTGGTTTAAACCCGCCAACGTGGGTAGTCCAGTACGTTAACTGTTACACCATCCCCGCGCGCTTGCTAAGGAACCGTGACCTTTCTCTCCTCGCCCGCGCCCTTAACCCACAGAAAATGCTTGTGGCCACAATCAAAACACCACTGACCATTCGCGGGAGGTGATTTTCGCGCCGTCGCGCGGCGTAATCGCCCTTCCTAATTTCCTGCCGGGCCGATACCGCTCGCCTCGGAGTCACAGCCCCCCCCGGCCGATTCCCACGCAGAACGACCTGCACTTGGATACGCTGCGTTTATTGCCCCGTAAACCCGCCAGAGAGCGCGGGCGCGGCGCTCTGTTGCATTGATGACGGTGGCGCGGCGGAAGTGCGCGAGTCGTTGAACGACCGGACGATGTCGCCAATTCCGCCCGATTCGCCTTGGTACTGATCTCCTGCTGAAGGAAACTGCTCTGTTGTTTCTTTTTATCCCTGTTGCGTCGTTAGCGTCTGGGGTAATCAAGGGAAGTGTTGCTCAAAGTGCGTTCTTTGGAACAGAAGTATGTTCAAAGTGTGTGTGTATTCCGTTGTCCGGGTCCTCGTTGTGCACAAGTGCAAAAATAATCTTATTTTTTTATATTTACTTGCCTTATTAGTGTTATTATGCCTCACTACGGCTCATCATTTCAATACTGCGTTCGTGTGTTTATCGTCATAGTCTTACCGAAAGGAATTTACAAACATAATATTCAAATTTAAATATAAAATTATAATATTTTATATTTCTGTATTTTGTACTCTGTTTTATACCTTACAATTATAATTATCAATTAAGTATCAATAATTATTGATCGAATACATTTTTATTTACAATTGTCTTTAATACTTTGTAATTAGATTTTCCTTTGATGGTTTGCCACATTCCACTTGTCGATATTACTTCGTCATTACAAATTCTTCTCTCTTGCCTAAGTGCGCCTAAGTGTCTATACGCAATGATTAGACGATTCATAATCTGTGAATTTTTGCTGAATTTAAACACTATCTTCAGTGTTTCTATGTTCGAAGAAAATATCATATGCTCTTAATTGTCCATGCCTACACAGAAAATTTGATAGAATTAGACTTGATTTGCTACATTCAAATTGCATATCATTCCATTGTATTTTTTGAATACACACATTTTAAGATGTATTGGTCTTTAGATTCCGAGTTTCATAATATAATATCTGTAATAAGATCAGTACTGTTTTCGGGGATGCCTTATCCGAATTCAGAGTACAACTTTCAGCCAGACAGGTTGTTTTACAGCCATTAAAACCGTCTGGATATCTGTTTTCACGACATAGAAGAACTCTAACAGTGATTATCTAAATCCGGAAATAGAAAACGGTATGATCCCAACTTGAACGCACAAACAGGTGATGCGCGAATAGGTTTGAAGAACATTTAGTATTATGTGTACTTTTCCCTCGTATTCATACGCTCTCTTTACATGCTTCAATATAAAATTTTCAGATTCTACGCTCTTCCAATTTTGTGTTCCTATTGAATTCTCGTATAATTTCATATGATGTTGTTTATGCTGCTGCTGCACCATCATTTCTGTTGCACAGATAGAATAAGGTTGGCGACTTAGTTATTAAGAAAAATAAACATTCGGATTTACGAAAAGACTAACTAAAATCGATTGATTAGTGGGAGGAGCGGGCGGTGCTCATGTTCGGGCTAACACCCATTCCATTCAACGTTGGGGCCAGGCTTGTTCTCCGGTCAAACCGTGATAAATTTGTTGTGGCCTAAACGAGCTTTCTGCATTTTTTTAGGATTTGTTTCGTTATTCTGTTTTTTCTCTCTCATTAATTCATTTATCCATTATTATTAACCTCATTATTATTATTATCTTTATCGTTTGGTCATTAAATCAGAATTTGTGGAACATAAATATTATGAATAAAATAAATAAATATATATATATATATATATATATATATACACGGACGTACATACGTAAATTCATACATTAACTAATACAGTGTACCCAGATTAGTTCTTAAATATACTTCTAATTATCAATCAAAAGAGTAACGTGAATGAAATTCATGAATATAGTACTTGAAATTGTCAGTAACCGCATATGAAGGAAATTAATAGTCAGTACTCATCTCAAATTGAACTCTTCCAGATGCATAACCACAATCCACCCATTCGCTCCTTGAAGATGAGAATTTAATTTTTCAACATTTCTTTTTTTCATTAACTCGCCATTTGTATTTTTGGATGATAGAATAAAACTGAAAAAGCTCCGCGTGACCGTACATCATGGGAGGCCCAAAGCTACCGAACGCTATCTCTGGCGACGACGCGCCGCATAATGAACGGGCGGTGGGAGCAGCCAAAGCCCCCCGCGGACAGATAATTCGCCACGGAGCGGCCGGGCCGCGCGGGGCCGTTCGGCGCTGCCAAGAGCAGACCGTGACGTCACGGCCGCGTATGCCGCGCACGTGCGAGGCGGAAGCGGGCGGCGAGCGGCGGGCGCTCCGTAAAGAGAGCGGCGGGCGGCCGGCGCGTGGCTGCGAGGGCGGCGGCGAAGGCGGGGGCGGGAATGAGGTTGGAAGAGCCCCGCCAACCCGGTGTGTGCGCGGTATGAAGGTTGTAGGAGGGGGTGGTGGTAGTAGGGGGCGATGCAAGTGGAGGTCGTAAAGTCGATGAAGGTGGTGGGGGTTGCTGCTGGCGTGTTGTGCGGCCAGTGGTGTTGGGACAGCGGTCGAGACAGCGTTGGTGACGGTGATGGGTTGGTAGTTACAGCGGCAGTGAAGGTAGATGTCAGGTTAATGAAGTTAGTAGTGGCGTTGGAATGCGCGTCGCTTGTGGTTGCGGGTTGGTGCGTGAAAGAAGCAAAGGACAGGAGCAAGCAATTCGCGTTCGAAGGGCGACATGAGGGCGACGAGAGGCATCGGAGAGGGCAGATCGGAGAGGCGATCGGAAGGGCAAGCGGGGAGGCGATCGGACGTCGGAGAGGGCGGGTCGAGAGGGCGTCGAAGCGGTTGCGAGAGGCGGTCGAGACTGGCGTCGAGAGGGCGGTCGGAGAGGCGTCAGGAGAGGGCTCGAATGGCGGTCGGAAGGGCGTCGGAGGGCGGTCGCGAAGGCGTCGACTGTTGACGATGGGCGTGTGTCCGGGAATGCCCGCAGCGATAGCTGTAAAGCGCCATTGCGACTTGCGCGGTGTTTCGCGTTAAAACGCGCGACAGCGCCGCCCTGCATTATGCAGAAGGTTGCCCGTGCCCCGCCCCCACGCCACGCCCCCACAGACGCCGCCAAACCGCTGTGTGGCAAACAGTCCTCCGCCCCCGCCAAGTGCACGAACTCCCCTGTGCGTCTCTTCCGACCGCCTCCCGGCCAACTGGCGCGCTTTTACTCGCAACGACTTGATCTGCATCCGCTCCGTATACTCTTATTCCACCACCAATCAAGAACACATTTGCGAAAAATAAATGCCATAATTGTTTCTGTTTCTGGAGCCATATGAAAGACACGATTCTTCGTACAAACTTTAAAGAGGTGGGGGAATGCTTTACGAATAGTTTTCAAAAAGTGAGTACCATTTTAGATGATTCATGCACAGAATGTTTTAAAACTTCAACTACGCGAATGGCATATCGGCATCAACGCCTTTATCCATGTCAACTAAAATTCAAAGTTCGGATTTAGACTTGTAGTTCAGATGGTCACTAATATCTTAAATTATTACGCCGTGTTATTAAATATTTTCATGGGGTGAATGAGATATGTTAGCGCTCTTGTAAAATTGTTTAGAAAGTAAATGTACTGTCAAGAATACTATTTAACATGATCATTTCTTCCAAAAGTTTTTAAAGTATTTTTTTCTGTTATCGTATATAGTACAATTATCTCGCTGGTCGTCTTTTCATTCATACTTTATTGTGGTTACCGTTCAGTCTGTTAATCGCAAAAGTTCGTCCTATTGATTCAATCTAGTCTGAATGCTAATTCAAGGGGTTCATTTCCATTAGGCTTTGGCTTCTCTCCGCCGATATTTAGTGTGATCCTCTTGACAATACAGGGAGTCACAAACGTGAGCAATCTTTTTTGAAAGGCGCATAACTTCTATTTCTTTTTTTCTTAAAGGATACTGTACAGACCATGGAGTTTCATTGTTGACATGTACACAACAAAGTTCCACAATTTTCTAACTATTCTTTGAAAGCGAAAGTTACATTATCAAATTTTGAAAATAATTCGTCAATAGGCTGAATATCAAGGTACGGCAAACTGAAAATCCAAGGGCAACACATGAAAGACAATTGCATTCCCTAAAACTCGCAGTGCTGTGTTGCCACAGAAACCAATGAAACTGTAAATGTTGCCCAATATCTGACCGTATTCAATTCATTTTGGTAGCCATGATGGATAATTGCGACTCCATGTATAGTTCCAACAAGTTAGAGCTGCCATCACACAGCTCGTGCCATTATGGCTCTTTTAAATATGATTTTTATTTTTCTCCCTTTTCACGTTTCTTTCTTTCAAAGGACATTCCCATTTAAGATATCAAAGTTCACATGACCGGCTGGTTCTCCAAATTTGAGACCCCTTGATTATTTTTTGTAGGGTCATGTGAAATAAAATGTTTACGTCAATAATTCCAGATCTGTTCTGTGGGGTTATGCGAAAGAAAGTTTCCGACAGTAAGTCTAGTTCCGTTCTTCAGCTGAAGAATTACATTGGAGACAAAATTCGTATCTTGGAAACTGCAATTCTTCAAGCCGTGCTAGAGAAGGCTCTCAAACGAATCCGTCTCTGCGAGGAAGAGAAAGTCCATCACTTAAAGAACAAAATGATTCATACCCGATGTTCAAGAAACTCTAATATTTGTACTAAAATCGATCATGTTAAAATACATCGTTATTCGTATTTTAAATAGATCTCTGATTTTGTACCATCGTCTTCTACAGTTAGGTGAATTATTTTCATTCCTATAATCTCTTACCATAAGCAAACGCAAGCATCTTGAAGTAGTACTTGATACCATCTTATTACGCTGAGTCACCGCAGACGGCATAATTTGTTTCTTTTTATGCGTTGTCCATCGTTTAATTAACACTTCCTCTTGCTTTGTACTTTTCCCATTGCAATTTTCTTTTGGCTTCTTAATTATACCTCGATTCTATCTTTCACAAGTTAGTTCCTTGGCTTCATCCCTTCACACGCTCTTGTGTTCTTTTATTTGTTTTACTGCCTTCTCTTTTTCCTTGTTTTAGTTCTGCGGTTCATTGTCACTCGTGCTTTTCAGCACTTTTTTAATTTTGTTTTCTCAACCGCATCTCATTTTTATGCTGACATTTGCTTATGACGTAGTCTCACTAGGACACAGCTTCCAGAATTCATGCTTCATGTTACCCAGCGTTCCTCGAGCGTCTTGAATTTCATACCTCATTTCCCAGTTTATTTTTTTTCACGTCTACATCTTTATTTTATGAGACCTAGTATGTATGTTTTCCTGAAAGTTTCGTTCTATACTGCTTACAACTTCTTAAAAATTTACACAATGAAATTCGAGGTTATATTCTGATGCAAGCCGGCATCATTCCATCAAAACTTGGGCTTTTCATACTTCATCTAGTGCCTGCTTAGAATCTTTCCCACCAGTGTTTACGAAGCCAGTAGTTTTTCTCCCTAGTATTTTTCAAGCCAGCAGTTACGCACCCGACCATGTGCATGTCTTGCACCGTTCTCGTTTTCACGAGTGCTTTTTGCTCCGCCATATTTTCTGCCAGCGCGAATCTCCTCGCCCTGGATTTAGCGAATGGCGCGCGGTTGCGACTTATTAAAAGACGGACCGCGGCGGCGCGGATCCCGAGTGACGGCGGGGACGGCGGGGGCGGAGCTCGCTCGTCGCGTAATCAAAGCGGGGAGCCTCGTTAAGCGACGGCTCAAGTGGCGCGGCGCGGTTGCGGAGGCGTGCGCGGCGGAGCTAGAAGAGCGGGGGAGGGGAGGGCACAATGGACGAAGCTGTGGGTTCGCGTGCTAGGCGAGGAGTGGAACGGTACTTTCTTTTTTCTTTGTTCTTGGCTTGCACGGTGGAGAACACTTGAAGGGAAAAATCCAGCTAAAGTCCTACCCACGTAATATATGTATTTTTTTCTTTTTTCTTTATTAGATTTGTCGTGTTTTGTTGCCTATTTTTTAAATTTATTTATCAAAGATTTTATTACCATCTCTTCATTCGATAAGGATTGCCATAACAACAAAGATTTTTGAGTTTCCGTGAAGAGTTATATTTAACTCGGTTTTTATAAAATTATTAACTCCCTCGTTTGCACATTTAAGTCTTGTTAGAACTTTTTCTGCTTCGGAAAAACCCAGCGGTTCATATTTCCCACTCTAATAAAAGTTATGCGGTGGCAGGGCATTATGGGCAATTTTAGGTGTTTTCCCGCTCAGTATTTGGTAATTTATATACCTTGGACTTGCCATTAATGCGTTTTTTGAAGCGCGAGCTTCCATTCCACTCGTGAGTATCGCTTTGTCCACTAGCTCGCGCCACTATGCAGACCGCCCCCTCCCATCGCTGCTACAGTTGCAGCTGTCGAGAGGTCCGGCGGGCGGGAGGGCGGTTGGCTGACGTCTGCCCCCCTCCCTTCTGTACCATCACCACCGCGCGACAGCTGGAAACAGAGATTGTGGTGGGTGCGCGGAAGCTAGTGAAGCAAGGGTGGCAATCGTTTTGCTGAGCTGAAAGTGGCGGTATTTCTTTACGAATCTTTACAGGAATAGCGAGGCGGGAATAGCGAGGCGGGAATAGCGAGGCGGGAATAGCGAGGCGGGAATAGCGAGGCGGGGGCGAAGGAGCGACGGTGACGGCAGCGGGCGCGGAGGCAAAAGCGAAGCAACACCGTGTGGCGGGGCGTGGCGGGGCGGGGCCGGGCCGTGCGGCGACAGCGGCCAGCGCTCCCAAGCGGCCACTGGCGCCGGCGAGCTGTGCGGTGCGTCGGGTCGGGCGCGCGTTGTCCGTTCATCCGTTTTGCTTTACGCGCGAAATTATGCAAATGCGCTCGCAATTTACATCGGCGGCGCGCTAATGGAGATGTGCGGCGCCCGCCCCGCCCCCCGTCGCCCTGCCAGGCGTCCTCGCTACCACAGCAGCTGAAGGGCTGCCACCCCGGGGCACCTGCGGCCGCCCCACGGGGCGTCCCTCCCCCCCCCCGTTTCGCCCACCACCGTGTGTGCTCAGCCACTGTCACCGCCACCCGCATCTGGAAGCGACCAATGCGACACACGGGATGGATAATGAAGAGGGCGGGGCCTTGCTTCATGGAGAGACGGAATGATTGAGGTCATGTGGCAGTGATACTAGCAAGGTTTGCGCATAAATAGTACAGCATTCCCTTCTGCTTTTTTGTCCTCTGATCCTCTTGCTTCATTTCCCTCTAATTTGTCTCTCCTCTTCTCCTTTCTCTGCTTCTGCCACTTCTTTCATTGCTTCCTCTGTATATTTTTATTTAATTTTAGTTCATTATCTTCTTATATGGTACTTATTATTTTTGACAGTCTTCCAAAATCGTTCTTTCTTGTATTTGGTGGTGCCTGGCAGTGAATGGAAGTTGCGTTATATGCATTATTATTATAATATAATATTTTCTATTGTTTTCAAAAAAGGTTTCCAAACATTTTTCTTTGTTATTCGATAGGATTAGAACTTCTCTAATTTCGTTTCTTGAGAAGAAGAGAGAAGCGCTTTGTAGAAATTGCGTGCGTTTCGTAATGGCCCATTTTATCTTCACTTGTATGAAAGGGGCATTTCAAAAGAAATTTCCTTTTCCGTTTATTATGTACGTATGAAGCATCATTCCACAAATAATTTACGTTTTGTCAGCTTTCAGCCTTGTCATGATCTATTTTGAAAGTGATACAACCACACAAGTATTTGAAATGGCTGAAGTATCCGACACCATTTGATAGAGAGCATCTGACCATTTATAAATGTTTCGCTGAAAATATGTTTGTTTGTTGGTTTCCAAAGCCCACCATAATGACACTGGCCGTAAAGAGAGCAAACTGAACTAAAACCAATTTATTTTTAAATTTCCACTAATATTAACCATTCAATTGAACCTCTTGAGATCATTAATAACACCTTTCTTTCATATCAAATATGCCAATACACGTATTATCATATGATCTTTTGATTCGTAGCAATATTTGCATTCTGCCGTATAAGAACATATAAATTCTTACGAATGGATGGGGCATTTTGAAGAAATTCACTAGAGCGTCTCTGATTAAGTTGTCATTGAGTTCGCATCTGGAGTGTGGAGGATTTTGTACCCTTCCTACATAGTTATGTTAAATTCAGTAGCAATCTGCAGGAGAGTTCTGGCACCCGGCATTTTTGATCGTAATTTGTTGCATTACCAACTCTCCGTTCCTTTATTATGAATTTGTATTTATTGAATACAAAATTAATATTGTATTTCTTGACCTCTCACAAATTACGAACGCTACAACCATCGTTTTATGCATTACCTAACTAGAAGCAATAAATACTATAGTCCACGCTATGAATCTCTTGCTGCCAATTTCGCCGACTGTGCGCAAGCGAACTCAGCGCCTGGGCTCGTGTGGGGCTGGTGTGGGCGATGGCGGACGGTCGGCTCGCATTTAATTAATATCGTAGGCTGACGCCCCGGGCCTTCGCCGCCGCACGAATCCTCCCGTCCTCATGCATGCCTGGCAAGGGGGATTGGGATCTCGATCCTACGTGTTCCAAGAAGCGAGAGCGAGTATGGCGGGATAGAGATTCTGTCGAGGTATTTACTATAAATCCTTCCCGAGTGTCCTGTTTCTAGGTGTCACCACAAAGTGTTGGCGGTAAGGAGACGGGAGCTAGATCTGTCTCTCCAGTGTAACACTCTTTGTGGAATTCCATTTGGATTCTCTGTCTTGCCCAGTCTTGCTTCACCACCACCATTACCATCACAATTATCGCCATTATTGCCACCACGGCCACTACTGCTATCAGCATCGCCACCGTTGCCGCCTCCACCGCCACCTTTACGACTCTTGCCGCCGTACCAGTTACCGGTTAAAAAGAACTCCAGCCCATTCCATTGCTCTTAAGAGGAGAATATGCGGTATATTACCTATAATTTACTCGCATCAGGATGATCACGACACCTCCACACCTTCGTTGGTGTGTCACAGCATAAAATGATAGCCTTCACAACAAAATAGAAACGGCGAGTTCTCTGAAGCTCGCCTTAACATTCTTGAACTACATGACTGGGTGCTTGGTAGGCACACGTATGTTTGAAACAGCACGGTACAGCCAAAATGTAATTTATCAGATACAGACTTTCTACTGGTGGTGCACAAAATTAGACACCATTAGTTTGTTACATGTTTTATCTGTAGACTAGATATCTCGTTGAGAATCACAGCTGCAGTAGTGGCAAAGCGTGGTGGAAACAAATAAGTGACAAAATTGTAACGAATCTAATGCGCTACTCTGTATTACGACAATCCTGGTTAATCATGCGTTGTACTCAGTCTCTATTAATACTGTCGCAATCTTTCGCTCTCTCGAAACATAATCCCTCATTTGCTTAATGATTAATGCGACGTTGATATAGGAGATAATTTGTCGTCGAGATCCATAATATTAACTCCATGAATTGGGACAACAGAGAAAGAGTTCTTGTTGTTTCGTGACACTGCTCTGCTGGAATGTTGACTACAAAGTATCAGAAAAGCTTTATATTGTTCCTCGGCTACTATGCATGTACATCGTAACATATTTTGTTCGGCTCCATTAAATTTCGATTGTCAAATTACAAAGTTCGCGAAACTGTAAAATTTCTGGAACTTTGTTATCCCCGATCACAATATGTCAATGAAAATTCGTTTCCAATTTCCTTCCTTGTGCGAGATTGCTTTTCCTATCATTAATGCTACCTTGCATATGTGTTTGTGGAACATGGACATGTGCTATGACTTCGCACTTCCGTGTGTCCCGAGTCTGCCGTAAGGTGCAATTAGAGAGCGCTGGTGTCGCTTGACCGATTAATGAAGTTCAAGTCATCTCGGGCCAATCACACGATGCATAGCCCTGCCAATCCTCGTGGAATATTCGGTGGCGTGCGAATGCAGTGGGATTCACTGTGGCACCGTCAATCGCTCGCGTAACAAGGGACAGCTGTCGGCGGATTGAACCACTTAAGTCACCAGTTACGTTGTGATGTGACCGTTGCCGCGCTGGCAACACCGCACCTCAGTGGCGCATTATTTTTTCGGTATCGGAGTTTTTGCACTGCTCTTAAACTGATTGCCCTGTTAGGACTCCAAAACCTTTATGATGGTACACTATACCTACTATTACCGTGTATTAATGTAATTTAAATATTTTTTTCCTAAATTAGTATAACATTTTAGAGCTCCGTTTAAATTTCAATTAAATTATACACTTTAATAGTATTAAAAAAATACGCAACTCATACACCAATTAAGCCATTCTTTTGTAAAATAATACTGACAACGTTTGTTAAGGGTATTTTTTCTGTAAAATGTGCCAATGAAAGTTTACTGCTTAAAGGTGATGTTAATGCTTATTCAATTTAAAAATTTTACATAAATGATCTGAAAATAGTTCAGCTTCTGGAAAATTGAATAAATGACGATGTTGGAGTGGTTTATATATTTAGGATAGAACATCTGGTTAATATTATTAAAGAATAGATATTTCCATTATGTTCTATAATTTTTAATTAAATATAATTATACATTTTATAACTAACGGAACATTTTAATTAAATGTACGATAAAATATATTTTCCGTTTCTTACTTGCATTTTCTATTAATAGTTTTTAATAAATTCACATACTTTGAAGTGCGAATACGTTCCTATTTGTCACCCATCATTTAGCAAAAGAAATTCCGAGATTCAGCGAAATCTTCCACTTCGTAAAGGAGTTTTCTTTTCAGATTAATTTACGTATTTCTTTTCTAGTCGCTACGTTCACTAAGCGTACTTTCTGTGTTTTGGATTATAGTAATTGTTCTGATTTTCCCTCTGTAATTATTTACCAATTTTGTTCGTAATGATTCGAAAAGTATGTTTAAAAAGGTGAAGCAAAATACGGCGCTGAGTTCACCATTTTGGTGATAACTCCCACGTACTAACATGCTTTCTCCCTCGTTAAACTTTATTTGAATTCCTGATTGTAAATTTAACCATTGTTTCTGTCCACATTAAATAAGACTTATTCACGTTAGTAAGCCTTACCTAGTTAACCTCTGTAGGAGATTCGCTCCCTTTTCCTCGCGATTCGCGCCGCCCTCCAGCCCTCGCTGCCCGCGCGTCGAGCAACTTCCTTCCAGCCGCGCGTAATTCCCGCGCCGCGCCGGCGGCGTCACGTCCCGTCGTCCGGGCGAGGAACAGCAAACACGGCGCGGCGTAATCTGAGACGATTAGGCAGCGCAAGCAATCAGAGCGCGCCGACGCTCGCGCCGCCCGAGATACGCCTGGGCTCGGTACCGCACCTCCACACCTCGCCCCGCCCCGCC